>JAJJKT010015872.1:0-11891 GCA_023805755.1 Eremoplastron rostratum | reverse complement strand
GTACTTCCCTAAGCAAAGAAAAATAAAACAAAAAAGCACGAAACTATTGACAAATAAGTGGGTTTAGAGGTAAAATAGAAGATAGAATTATGTAAAAAGGTGGAGAAATTTATGAAATTAAAAACAAGACTTTCAAAAGTAATAATTTTAATGTTAATTTTCACGTTAGGATTAGGAACAGCAGCTAGTTTTGCCGTTGGGAACGAGACTAAAGATTTAAGTTTATCGTATTTTAGATATATAAACGGAGCATATACAAATGGATATGCGCTAAATACTGTGGGAAATGAGGGAGAATCTCATCACCCAATTTTTCAAATTTTATCATCTACATATGAAACAAATTATTATTGCTTAAATGCAACCGAGGGAGAAACTTGGATGAATACCAGTATTGATGGTGATAATGAAGCTACATACAACCAGTGGTATGATTTAAATTTGGACGAAGACATAGATTTATTGGGAAATTTAACAAATAATGTATATTCAAATATAGCTAATAGTAAATATTTACCACAAATACTTTGGATATTAGATAATATGTATATAAGAAACAACACAGATTCAGCAGATAGTGAAGAAAATAAAAAAATTGCTCAAGAAAATCTAAAGCAAAAGCAAGCGCTACTTGCTAAAGCTGGAATTACTTATGGGCTTACAGGAGAAGTGGATTTAAATGATGAGCCTGTTGAAAACTATACATACAAATATGTGGCACAAAATGGTTATGATTACACAAGTAAACTTGAATCATTATTAGGTTATAGTAGAATTAAAACACTAGGTGGATGGTTTTATTATGATACAGATGATAATTTTATACCAGTAGAGTTACCAGATGAAATGGTTGAAGTTGCAACACAAGCAGCTTTATGGTATTATACAAACTATTTAGATAATAATGCTGGAAATAGCTCAACATATAATGTAAGGGAACAAGGCTTATTATTAGCTTCATCAAATGGAACTACAGAAAAAGATTCTCGTCAATGGAAATCTCTAAGAAATGCTATATTTAATAAAGCCACGAATGTTGCAAATAAATCTGCAGAAGTAGGAATGTGGCAAGAAGAACAAGCAACAATATTATGTTGGTATTTAATAGATGCAGCAGATAAATATGCAGAATCTAACGATAGTTCCACAGGTGTACCTTTAAAACTAACACCTGCAACAACATCTATAGAAGAAAAAAAGATAGATAATCAAGATTATTATGTAGTAGGACCTATTTCGATAAGTAAAGAAAGAGAAGCAGTATATGATTTAGAAAATACTATAGCAGTAAATGAAAATACTGGAACAGGTGCATATATTTCAAATAGTAATGGAACAAGAGAAAGTGATCAAACTTTATCAAAATATGTGGGAAAAGAATTTTATGTTACAGTACCTAAATCAAAGATAACAGGAAATAGCGTTACAATAAGCTTTGAAGGAAGTTATAAACAAAATGGAAAAAAATTATGGATATCAACAACAAAATCAGAGCAACCAATTGTAGAGGTTACGCCTGGAGAAGAACCAATAGCACTTCAAGTAAATGCTAAAATAGAAGACAATAGAGAATTTGACTTAGCCTTAAGAAAACAAATTGTAAAATTGACAGATGCGAAAAAGACAGGTAAAACTATATCAAACGAAGAAGGTAAATCTGCTGTAAGAAATATGAGTATTGATACAAGTACTATTGCAGGGGAGAATACAACAGCAACATACAAACACAGAAAAGACCCAGTAGTTGTAGAAAAGGGAGATATTGTAACATATAGAATTTCTGTATACAACGAAGGAGAAATGGCAGGATATGCAGAAAAAATTGTTGATAAATTACCAGAAGGATTAACAATAAATGGAAGTGCTACTGGAACATATACAAAGGGAAATGTTTCATATTCATATGCATATGATGCTGAGACAAATACAATTACATTTACTAACCAAAGTAAAAATATATTAACACCATTTAATGGTGGAGATACGCTTTCTCAAGAAGCAATTGAAATAGAATGCAAGGTAGACAGAGCACCAACAACAGTAAATACATATCTAACAAATATAGCATATATTTCAAAATCATATAACACAGAAACTAAAGAAGAAGTTGTAACAGACAGAG
Source organism: Eremoplastron rostratum (assembly GCA_023805755.1). Lineage (NCBI taxonomy): Eukaryota > Ciliophora > Litostomatea > Entodiniomorphida > Ophryoscolecidae > Eremoplastron > Eremoplastron rostratum. Next base: position 9,769 of record JAJJKT010015872.1, on the reverse strand, counting down.
ATTCATCAACAAGTAATAATCCATCAGCTGACCAAGTTACAACAGGTGATAAATATACAGGATATCATGGAGGAAATAATCACAACCAAAATAACCAAAAAGATGTATATAGAGATGGAACAAACAATGATGATTACTTCCCAGGAAGAGAAGATGATGATGACTTTGAAATAGTTGTTATAAAACCTGCTGAATTCGATTTAGCTTTACAAAAATATATATCAAGTGTATATAGTAAAGGAAAAACAAAAGCAGGAAGACAAGGCCCTACAATAGATACAACAGGTTTAGCAAATAAAACTGCAACTACAGCAAAATATACTCAAGATAAAACACCAATAAAAGTAAAAAATGGAGATTATGTAACATATACATTTACAGTATACAACGAAGGTGAAATTGACGGATATGTTAAAAAAATAACAGATAATATTCCAGAGGGAGTTGAATTTGTATACCAAAAAGATAATGATGGAAAAACTTTAATAACATGTGATTCTGAAGGAAATTCAACTGAAATTGAAGTAGAAAAAGAAATATATGACTTAGTTGGTATAAATTCATATTGGGAAATTGATAAAGATGGAAATAAAATCAAAAAAGACACATATAATGGAAAATCTACAACAAGTATTACATGTGATGTAGAAAGCGCTTTCCCAATAATGCTAGCAGGAACTGGCTCAACAATAGATGGAGGTATCTTATCAGCTTATGATAAAGATGCAGATCCAAACCGTGATGGAAAAGGATTAGATAGATTAAGTGTACAAGTAGTATATAGAGTTACTGCACCAGATGCTAAGGGAATAATAATTAGAAACGAAGCAGCAATTACAGGAGCTACTGATAAAGATGGAAATGTACAAGATGACCCAGAAGGTACATTAAGAGACAGAGATTCACAAGTAACAAAATGGGAAGGTAAAGATGGAGACAAAAATTACCAAGATGATGAAGACTTCGATAACATCATTTTAGGAAAAGTTGACCTTGCATTAACAAAATTCATAGTTGCAATAAGCGATGATATGAAATTTGAGGATGGAGAATACTTAACAAAAGATACTACATCAAAAGATGCAGGAAAAGAATCTAACCCATATACAAGACAAACAGCAGTAGATACTACACCTTTAAAGCAAGGCGGACATGATGCAATTTACACACAAGTAAAAACACCATTGACTATACCAGAACAATCTTATGTACTATATAACATAAGAGTATATAACGAAGGTGAAGTAGATGTATTTGCAGGAGAAGTTGCAGATTACTTACCAAATTACTTAGACTATGTAAGCTGTGAATTTAATGATAGTTTTGGATGGAATGTAGAAAAAGATGGAAAAACTGTTAGAACATCATATCTAGCATATACAGACAAAAAAGACAAAATACTAAAAGCATTTGATAAAGAAAAAGACGATGGAAAAGGTTCAAAATTAGACTATAAAGATTTACAAATACTATGTAGAGTAAATACAAACGCACCAGAAGATACAAAACTTATAAATACAGCAGAAATTACAAAATATCAAGATGAAGATGGCGACGATTTAACAGAAGATATAGACTCTAAGCCAGAAAATGTTCCAGAAAAGAACGTAGAAAAAAGAGTAGAAGATGACGACGACTATGAAGTTGTATTAATAAAGAAGAAAAAAATAGATATTGCATTAAGCAAATTTATAGCAGCAATAAGCCCAGACACAACAATTGAAGAGGGAGAATATGTAACAGCTGATGGAAAAGTAGGAAGCAAGGAAAATCCATACTTAAGAGCAACAAAAGTTGATACAACACCTCTTAAAGCGGGAGAACATGATGCAATATATACAAAGGATAAAACACCAATAGTTGTACCTGCACAAAGTTATGTACTATATGATATAAGAGTATATAACGAAGGTGAAGTAGATATGTATGCTGGAAAAGTAACAGACTACTTACCAGAAAACTTAGACTACGTAAGCTGTGAATTTAACGATAAATTTGGATGGAATGTAGAAAAAGACGGTAAAACAATATGGACAGAACATTTAGCATTTAAAAACGGAGAACAAAACCTATTAAATGCATTTGATAAAGTAACAGATGACGGAGCAGGTTCTGGCCTAGACTATAGAGATTTACAAATACTATGTAGAGTAAGCAAAGATGCACCATCTAATACAAACATTGTAAACGTTGCAGAAATAACAAAATACGAAGATGAAGACGGCGAAGATATTACGGAAGACGTAGATTCAGAGCCAGACAACGTAGACAAGAAAAACGAAGATGATGATGACTATGAAGTAGTATTAATAAAAACATTCGATTTGGCACTATTAAAATGGGTATCAACAGTATATGTAACTGAAGAGGGAGTTACAAAAACTACTGAGACAGGAAATACTGGAGATGATAATACAGATATAATTCCAAAAGTAGAAATAAACAGAAAGAAAATAAATTCTACAGTTGTAAAATTTGGTTACACAATAAAAATAACAAACGAAGGTGACATAGCAGGAGCTGCAACAGAAATAACAGATTATGTACCTCAAGGACTAAAATTCTATAAAGAAGACAACAATGGTTGGGACGAAAAAGAAGATGGCGTAATTACAACAAGATTACTAGAAAACACAATTTTAGAACCAGGAGAATCAGCAGAAGTTACAGTAATATTTAGATGGATAAATGGAGCAAATAATTTAGGACTAAAAACAAATATTGCTGAAATATCAGAAGATTTTAACAAAGAAGGAATACCAGATAAAGACTCAACTCCAGGAAACAAAGTATGGGGCGAAGACGATATAGATGACGCACAAGTTTTACTTTCAATCTCAACAGGTTTAGTAGAACACATTGTAATGTATACAGCATTTGGTTTAATTGTTTTAGCCGTCTTTGCTGGTGGAATTATAGGAATTAAGAAATTTGTATTATAATAAAATAAAAAAAGAGGAATTAAAAAAATTCCTCTTTTTTTCATTTACAATAAATTGGGGTTATGTTATAATAGGAATGATTAAATTTAAAAGGAAGGTAAAAAAATGAATCAAATATTATCAGTAGATCCAAATAATAAAAATAATAAAAATAATAAAAAATCAAATTTACGTACAATTTTAATTGTATTTTCAGTTATATTAATGGTTTTTGGAATGTTAATTGCAGGAATTGGAATGTATTCGCACTTAAAAAACATTTCAAATAGCCAAAATGATGATTTAGAAATAAGTACTAATACAAAACCGGTTATTTCTATAGAAAGAGAAGATGCAACAAATATAAAAATAACAGTAACGCATGATAAAGAATTAGAAACTGTTACATACTCGATAAATGGTGCAGAGCCAGAGGAGATAAAAACAAATAATAAAACAGAAGTTGGTAAGTCTATAAGTTTGCCAACAGGTACAACAAACGTAAAAATAATGGCAGAAGATGTAAATGGACTATCTTCATCACGTGAAGATACATTTGAAGTTGAAAATCAAATTATTAAATTAGAAAAAGTAGAAGGTGAAATTAAAGTCACTGTTGAAATAGAAGATGGAATTGATTATATACAATATTATTGGGATGATGATTTGGAAAATGCAACCAAACTTACAATAAACAGCACAAAAACAGAAACTCAAATAGAAGTAATTGAAGGAACTCATACATTAAATATTGTAGCAGCAGATGTTAATGGAAATGAAACTACAAAATCACAAGTAATAAAAGGTGTAAAGAAGCCTAATATAGATATAAAGACGAATGGTAAAGTATTTAAAATAGATGCATCAGATGAGGTAGGACTTAGCAAAATAGAAATCAAGCTAAATTCAAATGAGATGATTACTGAAAACATAGATGGAAATGAATATACAAAATTAATAAATTTGGAAGATGGAGAAAACAAATTAATTGTAACTGTATACAATAAAAATGGAGTATCAAAAACATCAAAAGTAAAATTTACTAAGGAGTAGAAATTTGTATGGTAAACGAAGTTTATATAATTGATGATGATGATTCATCTACAAAAGTTTTTGAAGAACTTTTTAGAGATGATAAGGAATATAAATTTATAAATGTAAAAACAGAACAAATAAATATAGCTTTAAAAAATATACCTTCACTTATAGTAATAAATGAAGATGCAATTGATAGAGATGTAATAGATATTTGCAAAAGAATTCGAAAAGACGAAAATAATACTATAACGCCGGTAATTGTTGTTTCGTCAAACGAATCAAGAAACCATAGACTAAAAATATTAAATGAATCAATAGAATATTTTATAAAAAAACCTGTTGATGAAGGGTACCTGTATTATACTGTAAAAAATGTCACACGACTTCTCACAAGTAACAGAAGAATGAGCGCATTAACAGGCCTTCCAGGGAATGTACAAATACAGGCAGAATTAAAAAAGAGACTTATGAAGGGCGAAGAATTTGCAGTTATATATGTGGACTTGGATAACTTTAAGGCATATAATGATGTTAATGGTTTTGTTAAAGGCGATGAAATATTAAAATACACATCAAAAATAATTGTAAGCCAAATTAAGGGAGTTGACCAGGGATTTGTTGGACATATTGGAGGGGATGACTTTATAGCAGTACTTCCGTATCACAATATAGAAAAGATTTGTCAGAATATAATAGCACAGTTTGAAAGTGGTGTGAAAAATTTTTATAATAAAAAAGATTACGACAAAGGTTATATAGAAGTTGCAAACAGAAAAGGTATAATAGAAAGATTTCCATTAACTTCTATTTCCTTAGCAGTTGTTATTGCAGAGGATGGAAGATTTAGCAATGTATTGGAAATAGGAAATATTGCAGCACAAGTAAAACACGCAGTTAAATCAGTTATGGGAAGTAGCTATGCAATAGATAGAAGAAAAGAAAAAGTAATAATATAAAAATAATAAAAAAGATACAATATTGGGAGCATTTTAATAAGGACAATTCTTATTAAAAATGCTCCTAAGGCTTTTTTTATGCTGTTTTTCTTTTATTTTTTAATATATTTTGAAATTCTTTTTCAAAATCATATTCATCAGCTGAAACTGATATAATTCCAACTCCTGAATAGTATATATCTATTTGTTGATATTTCTTTCCATCTACCTTTGTTTGTTGATGGACTAATATTTTATCAATTAATTCATTTATAATTTCTGGTGTAAGTTCTTTTATTTCAGTATATTTCTTAACTTTATCTACAAATGAAGTTATAGCAATTTCTTTTTGTTCATTATTAGTAATATCTTTGCTTAATATTTCAATCTTTTCTTTTAAGTCTTTTTGCTCATTTGTGTAATTTGTAGAAAAATTAGAAAACATTTCATCTGTAATCTTTCCAGAAACATTATCTTCATAAATATGCTGAATTAAGTTATCTATTTCTTTTAATCTTTGCTGATATTGTGTAAGTTGCTTTTTATCTCTAACAATTTGAGCCTTTTGTTCTTCAATACTTGCCTTTTGTTTTTCTTTAATAAATAGCCATTCAAAATTGTGAATATATGAAACAACTTGTTGTACTTGTTCTAAAACAATCTGTCTTAAAGCAATATCTCTGATATTATGGCTAGTACAAACATTTGTAGAATTGTTTTTATAATTGGAACATCTATAAAAGTCTTTATCTGCTGTAAAGTTACTAGCTGTACAATAATATAGTTTTGCTCCACAATCTTTGCAAAATAGATGACCAGAGAAAATACTTTGTTTTCCTGTTTTAGTAGGTCTTCGTTTGTTCCTTCTAATTCTTTGTACTGTGTTCCAAGTTTCTTCATCAATTATTGGTTCGTGATGGTTTTTTAAATATTTTCCATTTTTCTTTTGGCAAGTCAATTTTAGTATGGTCTTTAAACGACCTTTGTGTTGACCTAAAATTTACTGTATCTCCAATATATTCTTGTCTATTTAAGATATTGTTTACTGTATCAGCATTCCAAAAATTTTTTACTTCCTGTACTTTTGTAGGTGATTTTCTTCCTAAACTTTGATAATATTCAGTAGGTGTCATTATTCCATCTTCTTTTAGTTTTCTAGCAATTTGTGAAGTGCCATAGCCTTGAATACACAAATTATAGATTTTTCTAACGACCTCTGCTGCTGGCTCATCTACCAACCATTTATCTTTATTGTTTGGATCTTTGATATATCCATAAGGTAAAAATGTTGTAAGAGGAATACCAGAGTTACCTTTATTTTTGAATACTGCTCTAACTTTTTGACTTGTATTTTTAGCGTGCATTTCATTAAACCAGTCTTGAATAGGCAAGAAATCATTTAGACCTTTATCAGTATCTATATTATCCATTATAGCAATATATCTAACATTGAGTCTTACGAAATCTTCCTCTAATAATTGACCTACTATAAGTCTATTTCTACCAAGTCTTGAGTGGTCTTTTACTATTATCGTTCCAATCTGTCCTTGCTCTGCCAATTCCATTATCTCCATAAATGCAGGTCTTGTAAAACTTGTTCCTGAATAGCCATCATCTACAAAGAACTTTACATTTTTGAAATTGTTGTTTTCTGCATATTTAATTAATATTGATTTTTGATTTGTTATACTATTGCTTTCTCCTAGCTGTTCATCATCTCTTGATAAACGGCAGTATAAAGCAGTTATTCTATCATTATTTGACTGTCCCATTATCATTCTCCTTTCTTTCAGACAGCCGAGTATGATATAAATTATTACAAATCATTTTGTAGTTATTCACATAATATCATACTCGTTTTAGCAGTTCAAGTGATTTTAAGATTTTTTTGTTAATCTAAAAATTGTATTTAAAACACTTTCATCTGCTTGTCCATTAAAATAGGCATTTACTTTATACATTGTGCCGTTTATTTCTTTTTCAATGTTTAACTTTTGTTCTAAGCAATAATGTTCCTTAAAATATTTTAATCGTTCTTCTAAAGTCATTTTACTTAATTTTTCAATATATTCATTTTTTACTTGCTCTAAAAACATATATTGTTCATCGGTTAATTCTAATTTATAAATAATATTATCTTGCATTTCTATCAGCCCTCCTTTTCTTGTATTCAGGAGAGTTAATTTTCTCTTGATATCTAATTTCTTTTTGATACTGAGTATCAAAAAGAAATTAGATATCAAGAGAAAATTAACTCTCCTGAATACAAGAAAAGGAGGGCTGATAGAAATGCAAGATAATATTATTTATAAATTAGAATTAACCGATGAACAATATATGTTTTTAGAGCAAGTAAAAAATGAATATATTGAAAAATTAAGTAAAATGACTTTAGAAGAACGATTAAAATATTTTAAGGAACATTATTGCTTAGAACAAAAGTTAAACATTGAAAAAGAAATAAACGGCACAATGTATAAAGTAAATGCCTATTTTAATGGACAAGCAGATGAAAGTGTTTTAAATACAATTTTTAGATTAACAAAAAAATCTTAAAATCACTTGAACTGCTAAAACGAGTATGATATTATGTGAATAACTACAAAATGATTTGTAATAATTTATATCATACTCGGCTGTCTGAAAGAAAGGAGAATGATAATGGGACAGTCAAATAATGATAGAATAACTGCTTTATACTGCCGTTTATCAAGAGATGATGAACAGCTAGGAGAAAGCAATAGTATAACAAATCAAAAATCAATATTAATTAAATATGCAGAAAACAACAATTTCAAAAATGTAAAGTTCTTTGTAGATGATGGCTATTCAGGAACAAGTTTTACAAGACCTGCATTTATGGAGATAATGGAATTGGCAGAGCAAGGACAGATTGGAACGATAATAGTAAAAGACCACTCAAGACTTGGTAGAAATAGACTTATAGTAGGTCAATTATTAGAGGAAGATTTCGTAAGACTCAATGTTAGATATATTGCTATAATGGATAATATAGATACTGATAAAGGTCTAAATGATTTCTTGCCTATTCAAGACTGGTTTAATGAAATGCACGCTAAAAATACAAGTCAAAAAGTTAGAGCAGTATTCAAAAATAAAGGTAACTCTGGTATTCCTCTTACAACATTTTTACCTTATGGATATATCAAAGATCCAAACAATAAAGATAAATGGTTGGTAGATGAGCCAGCAGCAGAGGTCGTTAGAAAAATCTATAATTTGTGTATTCAAGGCTATGGCACTTCACAAATTGCTAGAAAACTAAAAGAAGATGGAATAATGACACCTACTGAATATTATCAAAGTTTAGGAAGAAAATCACCTACAAAAGTACAGGAAGTAAAAAATTTTTGGAATGCTGATACAGTAAACAATATCTTAAATAGACAAGAATATATTGGAGATACAGTAAATTTTAGGTCAACACAAAGGTCGTTTAAAGACCATACTAAAATTGACTTGCCAAAAGAAAAATGGAAAATATTTAAAAAACCATCACGAACCAATAATTGATGAAGAAACTTGGAACACAGTACAAAGAATTAGAAGGAACAAACGAAGACCTACTAAAACAGGAAAACAAAGTATTTTCTCTGGTCATCTATTTTGCAAAGATTGTGGAGCAAAACTATATTATTGTACAGCTAGTAACTTTACAGCAGATAAAGACTTTTATAGATGTTCCAATTATAAAAACAATTCTACAAATGTTTGTACTAGCCATAATATCAGAGATATTGCTTTAAGACAGATTGTTTTAGAACAAGTACAACAAGTTGTTTCATATATTCACAATTTTGAATGGCTATTTATTAAAGAAAAACAAAAGGCAAGTATTGAAGAACAAAAGGCTCAAATTGTTAGAGATAAAAAGCAACTTACACAATATCAGCAAAGATTAAAAGAAATAGATAACTTAATTCAGCATATTTATGAAGATAATGTTTCTGGAAAGATTACAGATGAAATGTTTTCTAATTTTTCTACAAATTACACAAATGAGCAAAAAGACTTAAAAGAAAAGATTGAAATATTAAGCAAAGATATTACTAATAATGAACAAAAAGAAATTGCTATAACTTCATTTGTAGATAAAGTTAAGAAATATACTGAAATAAAAGAACTTACACCAGAAATTATAAATGAATTAATTGATAAAATATTAGTCCATCAACAAACAAAGGTAGATGGAAAGAAATATCAACAAATAGATATATACTATTCAGGAGTTGGAATTATATCAGTTTCAGCTGATGAATATGATTTTGAAAAAGAATTTCAAAATATATTAAAAAATAAAAGAAAAACAGCATAAAAAAAGCCTTAGGAGCATTTTTAATAAGAATTGTCCTTATTAAAATGCTCCCAATATTGTATCTTTTTTATTATTTTTATATTATTACTTTTTCTTTTCTTCTATCTATTGCATAGCTACTTCCCATAACTGATTTAACTGCGTGTTTTACTTGTGCTGCAATATTTCCTATTTCCAATACATTGCTAAATCTTCCATCCTCTGCAATAACAACTGCTAAGGAAATAGAAGTTAATGGAAATCTTTCTATTATACCTTTTCTGTTTGCAACTTCTATATAACCTTTGTCGTAATCTTTTTTATTATAAAAATTTTTCACACCACTTTCAAACTGTGCTATTATATTCTGACAAATCTTTTCTATATTGTGATACGGAAGTACTGCTATAAAGTCATCCCCTCCAATATGTCCAACAAATCCCTGGTCAACTCCCTTAATTTGGCTTACAATTATTTTTGATGTGTATTTTAATATTTCATCGCCTTTAACAAAACCATTAACATCATTATATGCCTTAAAGTTATCCAAGTCCACATAT
>JAJJKT010015871.1:0-11915 GCA_023805755.1 Eremoplastron rostratum | reverse complement strand
ACTAATTTTTATAATATTATATATTATTAATATTTTTTCTTTTTTTATATAAAATTTTAATTTAGCTAAAAATGAATAATGAAAAAAAAAGTCAGAATGAATATGAAACATTTTTAAATCAAAAAAGACTCACAAAAAATGATTATTATGAATATAAAAAAGAGAATAAAAAATATACTGATGAACTATACCCAGCAAATGATTATTCAATATATTCTCAAAATGCAAATGGGGAATTTAAAGATAAAAAAAATGGTCAAATATTAAAAGAGCAATTGCAAGAAGATTTAGAATTAAAAGAAAAAAATTTAACAATAGAATGGGAAAGAATTTCAGACCGTGCCCATTTCAATCAAATTTATAACGAAAAAATATCCCATGAACAAATCGAGCAAGGCAGCCTTGGAAATTGTTATTTAATGTCTTTAATTGCTTCAATTAGTCATTTTCCAAAATTAATAATAGGTGAAAAAGATAAAAATACTCCTCATTTATTATATAATATTGAATATGGAGATATAGGTTATTATGAAATAATGTTTTTTATTGATGGAAATTTTAAAATTGTAATAATAGATGATTATATTCCTTTTTTCAAAGAAAATGGTTTAGCAGTTTTTGGACAATCTTCTGAAAGTTATTTTTGGGTAAATCTAGTTGAAAAAGCTTATTCCAAAATTTGTGGGGGATATACAAGTATGAATGTAGATGATAATAAAAATTCATATGATCATTTTCAAGTTTTTACTGGGTTTAAATATGAAAGATTCGCCTTATACGATGAAGAAAAAGAAAAATTAATCATAAATAAAAATGAAATTAGTCATATTTTTAAAATAATAGAAGATAATTTAAATGATAAAACAAAAAAATATAATATAATTATAACAACTGGGACACCGGATGAAAATAAAGGAATACTTTTAGAAGAAAATTTTATTCCATATAAACATTCTTTTTCAATTTTAGATTGTAAAAAGATTAAAATAAAAAAAGATAGAGGTGTAATGAAGTTATTATTAATAAATAATCCATGGGGAAGAAATGTTTATGATGGAGGACTAGGAAAATATTGTTTAGAAAATTTGAATGATGATGTTATTAATTTAAAGCCATATATAGAAAGTAATTTAAATTCGGAAGATGGTACTTTTTGGTTAGATTATGATACATTTGTGAAAAATTATATTTCCATAAATTTATGCAAAATTCCTTGCAATTATCATTGCAATAATTTTTCCTTATCAAATAAAACAAATTTTGAATTACCACTTATTTACAAATTGGTTGTAGATAAAAAAGCCAATATATGGTTTAATATTAATATAAATAATTCAAATTCCATAATTAATCATAAAGATAAAAGGAAAATATCTAAATTTTTAGTTATTAGCCAGATAAATAATGAAGGAAAAATCATTCGGACATTTTCTAAAACTATGTGTATGGATGATATGCAAGTAAATTATGATTTAGAAAAAGGAAATTATTTAATATGGTTGTATATTCCAAAAAAATATGATTCTAATGGAGAAGAACTTAAAGGTAGTTTTATTATATCATCTGAACATAAACTAAAAGTAAAACTTCTGAAATATGATAAAGATTTTAATTATATAATTAATACTTGCGAATATTTATTTAATAAGAACAATAAAGAAAAAATGAATGAGAAAAAAGATAAATTTATAAATTGCCTAGTAGATTGCACAAGTTTAAATGGTTTCTTAATTGTATATTTCAAAAATAACACAAATGATAAAAAATTAGAAGCAGAACCAGAAAGTAATTCTGAAGGTTTTAAACCGATTAAAGATGATACAAAAATAGATTTCAAAAAATTAAAATTTACTTTGATGCCTAATGAATCCATTTATTTTGTTGGTATTGCATTAGCCTTGAAATCTATTTTTTCGGTAGAGATGATAAATTTTAATTACACAGAATGTAAACCAGAGAATACAAAATCAAAAGAATATAATTTTTCTGAGTATTTAAATGATAAAAATAAAACAGATGAAAAAATGAATATAACAAAATATGATACTAATCCTTATTGCTTCATTAAAACTCATTTTAATAAAAATAAGGAACAAAGAGATGAAGAAAATGTGTTTAATTTTTTTGTTAATTTAATGAGTCAAAAAATGAAACCAAAAGGTTTAAACCAAGAAAAAATAAAATTAATTTCAAAAAATTTATGGGATAAAATGAAAGAAGAAGAAAAAGAAAAAATAATAAAAAAATATGAAATTAAAAAAAAAGAATTAAAAAATAATGTATTAAAAACACAAGTATTAAAATATATAAAAAGAAATAGTGTTCAATTACCAGATAAGAACAAAATGGACAATGAAATTCAAAATATGAAATTAAAAACTCGGCTTTCAAAACAATTTCAGATTGCTCAATTTGAAGATGATTTAGACGAATTACAAATAAAAATAAAAAATATTTTGCCAAAAATAGAATATTTAAAAGAAACAGAAAAGGATGAGGTTGAATTAGACGGGTATATTACTAAACAAAATTCAATTGAAAAGGAATTAAAAAAACTAATAAAAGAAAAAATCACCAAAGAAAATGCTAAACAAATAGATGAAAAAAAATGTAAATTAGCTAAAGAATATTTTGTTTTTTCTGAAAAAATGACGGGGTATCTGGAAAAACATGATAAAAAAATGAAATTATATTCAGAAATTACAGAAAAAGGAAAAAAAATTTCAGAAGAAATTAATGCAAAAATTAAAACATATAACGATAAAAAATTAGATCTAAGAAAAGAAGTAGATAATTTAATAAAAAAATTCAAGACTTTATCAGATGAGGCGAAAAAATTAAAATTAATAGAAATTCATAAAAAGTGTGATAATAATGTCATAAAAAAGCAAAAAGAAATTTTTGGTTATATAGATCAAATTCAAAATGGTTTAAAAGCTTTAGTTGATAATATTAAACAAAACAATGAAGAAATCACCAAAAATCAAAATGAAATTTTACCAAAGGAAACCTTTGATAAAATTAGTAAAAAACAGGAAGAATTAATAAAAGAATTAGAGAAAATTAAAGATATTTCTAAAAAATGCTAGAAGAAAATAAATTATTTTTGAATAGAATAAAAAGCAAAAGTGTTCATTTTAACCATAATCAATTTTGTTTTGGGAATTCAATAGGTAAAGTAAACACTTTTAAAACAAATTTTAATAATTCAAATGAAAATGATAATAATAATTCAATATTAAATCAAGACTTAAATATAAGTAGAACTAATATTTTAAATCAAGAAACAAATACAAGTAATAATCCCATTAAAACTGAGCAAAATGAATCATTTATTTCTTTTTCTAATAAATGTAAACCTATATTAAAAAATAATTTAGAAAAATATTTTTTAGAGACAAATAAAAATAGTAATATATCTTTAAAATTAAATTTAAAGGATAGTCTGCATTTACAAAGAAAAAGCCAATTCAAGAGATTAAATACATTAAATATAGACAATACTAATAATAAATCTATTAATTTAAAATTCAAAAAAAGGAATTCAAATCCTAATATAATTATAAATATTAAAGAATTGCAATCATCAGAAAAAAATAATATACCTAATGAAAAAAAAAAGAAGCCTAAATTTGGAAGATTAAATTCACTTATAATTAGAAATACAGTTAGCAGTAATTCCGTTAATGATTATTTATATAAAAAATTTCAAAATATTCATAAAAATCAAAAAAATATTAGAAATTCTGCAAAATTTCAGAAAAGAAATTATCCATTTATAAATAATAAAAGTTATGTGCCAGTTAAAACTAATCCTTTATTAATTTCTGAAGAAGATATGATATTTGAAGAAAGAAAAAAATATTTTTTTTATAAATATGAAACTAAAAAAAAATTGAATAAAACAATGAATACTTTTCGAAGACAAGTCAAAAAAGCGGATATAAATGTATTAAAAATAAAAAAAATAAAAGAAAGAAAAAATCAAATAGTAGCAAATGAAAAAAAGAAATTAAATTATATATATTTATCTACTGAGAAAATAAATAAGAAAATAAAAAAAATTGAAAAAAAGAAAGATAAGCAAAATTTAAATCAATATCAAAATAATTTATTAAACTCTCTAAAGATTTTAAATAAGGAGAATTATAAATAAAATTAAAGTTGGAATATCCGTCCGTGAGCCTAAATAAATTTAACTTTTTATGAATTTTCATATTTTTTATAATAGTAGATATATTATTAAATTAAAGGCAATAAAGCCTTCTATTTTTGGATATAGATATACCTTATTTTTTGGAAAAGTCCTTATATTTATTCTCTCAAATAGATAATAAAAAATTATTGGATATCATAATTCAAAAAAGACTTTTTTTGATATGTTATATTCCTGAAGAGATGCCATAATTTGAATATTTGATGAGGGAAAGTTTCCAAGAAATAAGGTATTTTTTTAAAAGATAGACTAATGAATATAAGAAATTATTCAAAAATAAAAGATAATACATATATATTACAATGATTAAAGATATTGAAATAGAAGAAAAAAGTTTAATTGAAAAATTTAATGAAAATCGCAAAAATTTATTAAATTTACTCAATTTTTAGAGAAATAAGCCACTAAGACTTTTAGAAACATTCCCAATTTTGTAAAAAAATAAGTCCTATTTAGCATAATTTAGGCTCCTGCAGAAAATCATTTTATTTGAATTGTTATAAAATTTCCAAATTTTTGTTCATAATTATCCGTGGATTGAAAACAAAAAAATTTGGAAAAAAAATATACTCATAAGGGAGATTATTTACCTAAAAGTATAGTAATTAAGTAGTAAGGAGAGGATTCGAAGAATTATAGTAATAATTTAAATTATTTATTGTAGAATATACTTAATGAAAATTCATGAGTAAAGTTGTACAACTAGAGGAAAAAAAAAATAATATTATTAACCTTATTTTCTTTGTTCTTTATATCTTTGAATAAAGTTTTTTAATAAAAATATAGAATTTAAAAACTTAACTTATAATAGGCTTCTTGAATATAAAAATAAAGCCTTAAATACCTTTATCAAAAAATATTTTAAAAATTTAATAAATCATTAGGTTAATTAATAATTTTTTAAAAGGTTTTGTAAAACAAGGAATAATGGGTTAAAGAAACTTTTTTCCATTATTTTTACCCCCTAAAGTAGTATCAAACCTTTTCAAAAGATAATTATTTTTAAAAAAATTTGATAAAAAGAAATAAGATGAATCAAAGGGAATCCTTTAATTATTTTATAAAATATATAATATATTATTTAAGGTTCATAATACAAGGATAAAATTGCCTTTAATAGATTTTATTATTTGTATTAAAGAAAAAAAGAATAAAAAAATAAAATATAATTTTAGCCAATAATAATATTTTTGATATTAAATCGATATAGTCATTTTTTGAAAAAGCTTTTATTTATAAATTTGTTGCCATTTAACTTTGGGAAATCTTTCTTGATATGAGGATTTTTCAAAACATTTTAAATCTATTCATTTTAATATTTTTTTGTGTTATATTTTTCCATTATTTTTTTTATTATAAACTAAATCTTAAATCTTATCTATAATATATAATAACTAATTCTAAATATTTTCAATTTAATAATATTAGATAATTTTAATATCTTATATTAAAATATTTATATTCATAATTAAAAAAGTTAATAAAATAAAAATTGAGGACTTTTTAAAAAATTTTTAAATAAATATTCTCCATCCAAACATTATTTTTACAAAAAATATATACTACAATCCACGTTTATACCCGAGCCACTTAATATCCGAATTTGAAATTTCGAATCAAATTTTTATTCTAAAATTTTTTTTAAAACAGCCATTTTCTCTACTATTGATATCCGAATTTTTAAAAAAACTGTTGCTCGCTCTGTAAATTTCCAATTCGGATATCAACGTGGATTAAGGTAATACCATATTTTGCATAGTCTTACCCTCCAGTACAAAAAAATCGAAAAAAGTAGGACGGAGAGAATACAAAATCAAATTTTAAAATAAAAAATTTTTTATTTATTATATACAAAAAAATTTCCTATATTTTATGATTTTTAATAATATTTTATAGCAGAGTTTTGGGAAAGACTATGCAAAATTAAAAATTTTTTTTAGGGAGAATCGGAACAAAAAATAGGGACAAGATTATTGAAATTGAAAATACCTAATTGGTAAAAGAAAAACAAAAATACCATAAACGTCACTATAAACCCCCCCTCAACCAGGGAGAAATGGCCATTTTTTGGGGAAGGGGGAATTATGGTGACAAAATTTTAGGGAGAAATTATAATAAATTAGAATGAATAGAAAGAAAATTGGAACTGGAGAAAATCTAAATTATAGGGGAAGGGGGATTATACTGACAGGGGATTATGGTGAAGTTTACCATAATATGCTTATAATATATTATAGTATTTTTATTTCCTTATGAATATTTATATATACAATTTAATTTTAACCTTAAACATTTTCATACATACATTAATCAAGTAAAACTGGAAAAAAATTACATATCAAAAACTCCTAATGTATTTCTTTAATTCTTTTAAAAAATAAATTTTATTTACATTAATATCTTTATAAAATTTTCTTGCAAGGAGGAATTTAATTTTTATTCTTTGAACCTTTCTACTTTTGTTTGAATAATAATACAAATAAACTACAGTCTGCAGCTCTTCTAACAAATTGAAATAAGGTTAATCAAAAATCCTTTTCATAAGCAATACTTCTCCATTTTTTTAATTTTATGTTAATATTTACCTTTATTTTGATTCCTTAAAATCTTTTTTATATTTATCAAATATTTATATTTATCTAATATATTATAAAGATAATTTATCTAATTTTAATAACCTTAAGTAAAAGGCTTTTATTAAAAAAAATTAATTTGAAAAATAAAAAACTAATGAAAAAACTTTAATTATGATAAATCTATTAACATGGTCTAATATTATCCTATTCTAAATAAATGGCTTTCCCTAAAAATAAGAAGATAATAATTTGGCTTTAAATAAAAATAAATTATTTAGGGTCAATTTCATCATAAATATTGTTACTATTTATCAAGGTTTAGGGTAAATTAAAGTATAATCTACAGTATGAAACCGATTTGTGCCCCCCTCAATTTTTCAAAAATTCCATAAATGACCATAATATATTTGTGCCCCAAAAATTTTAGATTTTTAGCATTATTAATGCCATTTTAAAAAAAAATTAATTAAAATTTTAATTAAAAAATTCAAAAACTTTGGGATAATATCTTGTATATTTGATAGAATATTTATTATTTAATTCTTTTAAATATTATAATTAGAATTAAATATTATAATTAGAATTAAATATTATAATTGGTTTAAATTAATACTATTGTTAGTTTTTGAAGATTTCTAGAGAATTTATAACTCAATTTATTATTTTTTTTATTTTTTTGATTATCCTTCAAGAAAATTTTACTAAAGTTTATTTAATTTATAAATGTCCATTGATATCCATCTTTTGTCCATAACCTAAAATTCCCTGAATTATTGGTTTAACGGAATATTGATGTTTCCAGTATTAAAATAATATAAGGTTAATTATTAAATAAATTTAGAGTAATAAAATCCAAAAAAATATATTCTTGAAAACCAATTTATGAAAATTATTTTAAAATATTCCAAATAAATTTATGGTATAGAAGAAAAACAATTATTTTTTTCAAGTTTAGATTGATAAAAAAATAGATATTATAATTCTAATACTATTAAAGAAAGTTTCTAATACAATTTTAATGAAATGTTTATTTTAGAATAATTAAAAAATAATTAATGAACATTAAAAAATTTTTTTATGACATTAGGTATAAGTTAGTTTTTGAATATAGTATTAAATTTGATATTATAATAATAAAGACATTTAATTTTAGTTAGAATTTATTCCAAAAAATTTTGTTCTAATAATGTTCGCCTCTTCTTTCGCTTTCTCTCCACTGAAGGTACTATTCAGACTTTTATGGTATTTAAATAAGATTTAATTAGTTGTTGGAAAAATATCAGAATAAAAGTAAAATTTTCACTGGAATTTCAGTAAATATTTTAAAATTAATTTTTGAAAAATTTCTTAAAAAAATCAAAGCAAATACAGTATTCTATCTTTTTGTGCCTCTTGTCTGATTATGCTCCTCCTCGGAAAAAAATTTCGAAGTAAAAAAAAATCGTCTAATTGTGCCCCTCCTCTCAATCGATTTCTTTGCAGGGGGCAAAAAAAGATAGAATAAGGTATTTCCTTCATTAACTTTTGTAAAGGTTTCTTGAAAAGGAAAAATAAAATTTTAAAATCCTCATGTCAAGAAGTTTCTTTTACAAAATTAAAAAATCTTTTTTAAAATTTAATGCTATATTATTTAATTTTGGAAATAAAAGTAAAAAGGTATTATCAAATAAAATAATTTTTAATACCTTTCCTAATTTTGAAATTTAGTTTTTAATAAGCCTTTTAAAGGTTTTGAAAAAAATGAATAAAGGAATAAGAAAATTTTTTATAACTTTATTTTCCTTATGGCAAAACAACCTTGTCAAAATTTAATCATAGGCATATTAATATTTATTATCAAAATTTTGTAAGTATAATAAAGCACAATTAAATTAATTTTGGAACAAAAAATATAAAGAAAATTAAATGAAAAATACAAAATCTGGTAGAGAATTTAAATCAATATCTACATTTATAAATTCATTTTCTCCAATTTTAACAATATTTAATATTTTTACTTCATCTGATTTTTCAGTCACTAATTTCATTATATTTTTCATTTTCCGGAGCAATTAGTATAATATATCTACCCTATAGTTCACTTAAGAGAAGACTAAAATTTATGGGATATTTCAATGGTTCTCTCTTTAGATTTGAGACCGTTATTTCTTAAACATTAGAGTAGTAGAAGAATTTCCATAATTAGCTTTGAATTATAAAGTATATAAAAGAGAATTTTTCTTCATTATTTTTTATTTCTATATTTTTTTTCTATCAAAATTTTTTTTTATATATAACATAATATAATTTTGACTTCATTATTGTTATATACTTCTTTAAATCAATGCCAAAATAGTGAGTGTTTAGATATTATTTTTTCGATTTATTTAATTACCATAAACATCATTATAATACCCCCACTTCAAGGAGAAAATCTAAATTTATTGAGGGGAGTTCCAAAATTTTAGAGAGAAAATAGAATAAAATAGCTTCAATATAACAAAATCAGAACAAGGGAAATTAGAAAATTTCAAGAAGAGGATTATTGTGACTTTTAATTATTATTTTTTTTTGTTTGAATTTTTTTCTTCCTTTTTTTTAAATAGATAAATATTTGTCCTCAATTTTGTTTTAAAAGGAAATTGTTTATATTCCTCTTCTTTCTTTTTCTGAGGATCATTAACTTTTGAAAATGTTTGGTTCGCATGTATAGATAAATTAAGGATTAAAAAAAGAGATTTACCCTCTTTTTCCTATTTTTTTTAAAACCTTATAAAAGGTTAATTAATTGTTCTTTTTTCTTTATTTGTTCTGCCCTTCTTAAATATTAATTATTAATTTATTTAAATATGTTTTTATTATTCTTTTCTTTGTTAATATTATTATTATTAAAATAAAAATTAAAAAAGATATTACGGAAGTTATATTAGGTGTATTATTATTTTTATATAAAGACAAATTTTTATTATACTTTTTCTTGCCTGATATATTATCATATTTTATTTTTTTATTTTTATTTAATCTAATAAAAGATGGCCCTAATTTATTCGCAATTAAAATACTTTTGTTATTCAATTTAGGATGATAACTAAAATTATTAACCTTATTTGATAATATATATTCGAACAACTTTTATTTTCACTTTTACTCTTTTTATTTAAATTATTTTTATAATTATTATATAATCTTTCCCAAAATTTTTCAGGATTTATTATAATCCTTTTTGCTCTTTCAGAAATTTTCGGTTTCATTAATTGTTTTATTTTGTTATTTTGAATTTTCCTTTGATTCTCTAATTTTTTTTTAAATTTATTCCATAATTATATAATCTCTGGCCTACTTCAATTTATGGTTCAATTACTTCTTCACCACAGTTTTGAATAAATTTTTCGGTAGAATAATTTTTATAATAATATATATTATATTTGTGTCACCTTTAAATAAAAATTTTTTTATCGAGGGATTAATTAGACAAATTTAAAATTGTTGTAAATGGGAAAATTTTAAGTGAATATTTTATATCTATCCTTATGATTAATGAAATTAATTTTATTCAATGATAGGATAATTGACTGGGTCACAAACAATAGAAATAAGATATTTTCAAGTTTTTCTTTATCTAGAGAATTTTCATTTGTGAGAACTTTGTGTATTTATTACTCATTGAATTTGTTTTTTTAGGTCCTTAGTCTAGCTTAAATACCGTATTTTACTGTGTCATTCGACCACAATTGTCATTTGACCACCCCCATTTTTTCAGAATCTGGTCTCCCTAAAATAGCTTATTTTTGGCTATTGTCATTCGACCACCCCCTTTTGCTTTCTATTTAAGGTGGTCGAATGACACAGTAAAATACGGTATATCTATATAAAATTTCTCGGAACAATCATCAAGAATTCAATATTTTTTTCTTTTTTGTGGGATTAACTTTTTAAAAGGTTTTTAAAAAAATATGAAAAATAGGGTAAATCAATTTTTTTACTACTTAATTTACCCATACAGGCGAACCAAACCTTTTCAAAAGTTAATATATATACAAAGAGTTATTGTTTAAATGATGATGTTACATACAGTTTTGGGATACCAAACAATCTATTAGGACCTTTCCAAATTCAATTAAAATTATTTATTTTAATTAACTTATAGGATGATTTATTCTCCCCTCATTACTTTATAAAGAGAGTTCCTAAAATCAAAGGAAGAATAAATCCGTTTTATAAGGGAGGTCAAAATATCTTGGAAAATAAAAGATATCATCCCAGTGCTTTAAAGTTTTCAACCCATTAATATTATTAATAGCATTTTTAAATAAAATATTTTAAATTTTTTATTAAAATAAAATTATCTCTTCAAACAATTTATAAAATTTTTAATGAAAACTTGAAGGGATGAAATCTTTAATACACCCACAAATTCTTCCTCTAGGGTATTAAAATAAAGAGATAATGGAAAAGAATTAACTTTTTTTTTTTAAAATTTGGAATTTAATGTTTATATTAAATTATTTTTTTATTAAAATTCTTGATTTCTCTTAAATTTTTTACCTATCCTTGATATTGGCCATTTTACAAAACTTAATTTAAATAATATATCGTAGAACCCTGCTTATTCCCCCCTAGGGACAGAGCCAGCCTCTTTTTTTGGAGGGGGGATTAAGTGGAGTATGAAAAATTTGAAATTTTAAAAATTTAAAAATGGGAGGGAATCCGCTTTACAATTTAGGTTATGAAAAAAAATTTCGAGGGGGGGAATAAGTAGGGTTTTTGATTAGAGAGCAAAGAAAAAATTTCTTGAGGGGGATTAAGTAGGGGAATAAGCAGGGTTTTACGGTATTATATTTTTTTCACTTTTTTATCATTGACTTTTGAAAACATTTTAGATAAAAAATAAAATAAGTGACAAAATCTTTCATTCCACTTTATTCTCTCTTATCAAAAATATTTTCAAAAGTTAATATCTTTTTCATGGATTTGAATAAAATAAATTATTTTTAGATTATCTTCTTTAAATTTAAATAAAATCAATTATCTGATTAGAGCCCCGAAAATTTTCAAAAATGGGGGGCTCTAATCAGACTTTTACGGTATTTTATTTTAGTAAATCTACATGGTCTTACAATTTTGTTAAAAACCAATAATCCAAT
>JAJJKT010015870.1:0-11938 GCA_023805755.1 Eremoplastron rostratum | reverse complement strand
ATTGTATACACCAGTATCTTTATATTCTTCAAACAATCTCTTTGAATCATAATACCTTTTTAGTGTTCTTGCGAAATCGTTGTTCTCTTCCAATGAATATAAACGTTTTGGTTGAACAATAGTTGTTGGAGAATATGACATGGAACCTGGTAAAAGGTTAACAAACGCCTCTTCAACTATATTTCTTAAGAAACTATCTATAGAATTCTCCATCTGATAACACCATGACATATTTACCTCATAGAAATTAATCAATGATTGAGGGTATTTAGTAATCGCTTTATTAATTAAATCCATCGCAGAAAGAATAACTGACCTGTTTGCTGTTTCTGGCAAGGAAGATTCATAAAATAAATCAGAATTAAATATTAATTTTTAATTTTCTATCATCAAATTTTCCCTAAAAAAGGGTTTTTTTTATCCACAAGAGGTGATTATTTCTACGATTAAGGTAATTATTACAATCCTCATGGTTAAATCTGGGCAAAAGATTTATTCCCTAATATTCTTTAAAAAAAATTTTCAATGGAAATTGTATTGAAACAAACTGCCTAAATATCAGATCCTTAGGCTAAGTCTTGATTTATCCCAGAGGATTACAGTATTAACCTTCCTACTTTTGTTTGAAAAAAATACAAATAAAGTATAGTCAGTATCACAACAAACAAAAGCCGCAAGGTTAATATTATTAATAATAATAAAACTAATAATTACCAATCAAATATTAATTATTTTTCAAATTATACTAATAGTAGTCCAAACAATATTCAACATGATAATAAAAGTAATGCTATAACATCTGATAACTCCAAATATAATAGTATTAATAATAAAAAATATTCAACAAAAAATAATAATATTTATCATAGACATAATACCACAATAAAAGATCAAAATGAATTAAAAAGTGTAATTGCAAAATACTCCCAAAATCATAATAAAAAAATTTCGAAGAAAATAATAAAAGATACAAAATCAAAATTATTATCTTTTCATTTAACTACAGAATCAAATTTAACTGATAGAATAAAAACAGGACAATCCCAATCAAATTTAAATAAGACGGGAAAAGATTTATCAAAGACAAAATCAATGTTAAGTCCTAAGAATAATAAAATGAATAAAAGGACAAAAACAGAAATTTTAAGAAATAAAAATGATGTGTTTATATTTGGACAACAGAATGAAATAAATCCATACAATTACAATAAAAGTATAAATAGACAAATTTTAAAAAATATTAATTTAACAAATGATCATAAACCACATAAAGATATTTCATTAATTAATAAAAAAATAATAAATTATCATTTTGGTCTAAATAGTAGCAAAATAGATAAAAAATATATAAAGCACATTTCTACAAATTCACAGAATTTAACAGGGGTAAATATATTAAATAAAGTTAGTCTTCTTCCTTTAAAGGAAATTATGCTAAGTATTCTTCTAAAATCTTTCTATTTAAAAGTATAAAGATTTCAAAATAGTTATTAATCTCAAAATATTTTTATTTGACTTTTGAATAGGTTTCTTGCAAAGGAAAAAAATAAGTAAATTCCCTATAAAGAAATATGTTCAAGAGTTAATAATTATTATATAAAAAATTTTTTAAAGTTAAAAAAAAGAATGGAATACTATAAAAGCGGTTTAATTTATAACTTTTGTCATATAAAATTTTTATTAGTATCATTTAATTTTCTAAATATTTTTTATGAATTGCAAAAAAACCCGTAAATAATAAAGGTTTCTAAAGTATTTTCTTTTAATCTGAAATTATTTTATTATCCTATTTGAGGATATCATTACATCTTTGTGACATTCACCCACCCCATTATTATGAATTTCGAAAAAAGTATGTATTAAGTATCATTTTACCCCATAAAAATCAAATACCATAATCCACATGGATTTTAGAATTGGAAATTCAAAGAGCAACAAATATTTTTTATCAATTCTGAAATTAATGTTAGAGAAAATGTCAAAAAAGATTATCTGAAAAAATTTAGAATAAAAAGCTGATTATATTTACAATTCTGATACTTAATGACCAGGACATCAAGTTGGATTATGGTATTTATATTACATATGCTAAAATAATCTACTGTATTTCATTCCATCCCTTCCTTTTCAGAATTTTAAAATTTATTTTTTCCACCCCTATTTCTGAATTTTTGTAGTGGAATAATATTATCCAATACATTATTTACTTTTATTTAATCTAAACTTGATAAAGGCAAAATATAGAAAAATTTGTAAGGTTAATAATACTGAAAGAACATCTCGTAATCAATCAAAAGAGCAGATTACCTTTTGAAAAAATAAATTGATATAAGAAGTTAGACTTTTTTTTTCCTTTTAAAGAATCTTTTCAGAAATTAATAAACATAATACTATGACTAAAAGAATAGATTCTTTTTCTCCTAAAAAAAAACAAGATGAAATAGCGTGTTGACCTGTTTAATGTCCAGATTCTTTTAGAGGGGAAGGGAACTTAAATTCATATAATTTTTGGATTAAAAATAAAAGCTATTAAAAATTTATGAAATATTAAGTATATTTGCACTTAAAACAAATTACCTTTTTATTCACAAAATATTAAAAAATATTAAAATAAAAAAAAAGAAGAAATATAAAAGTAATTAAATAATCTATATATCTATCTACCATATTTTAGAATTTATTATTCCACTTTTTTATAACAAAAAATTTTGGATTTAATCTGAACCAAAAAATCATCAATAAAATCTTCCAGCAAAAATAAATTTTGTTAATCCAAATTAATCTAAATTTAGGGTATAAAATATTACCTTTCATTAAAAAAATGGTAATTATTATAGCTTTAACTTTTATACTTTCGTTTGAATAATAATACAAATAAAATATAGTCCTTATCAATTAGAGCAAATTCATCAAGGTTAATAGAATATTTAAAAATTGAGATTTTTACATTCTTGGGATTCAAATTCCTAAGATATGATAATTAAATTTTTATTTCAAAAGAATAAAAAATAAATAATCAAATCATTAATATAAAAATAAAAAATATGAAATGAATCAAAAAACCACTTGATAATTATTTAATTTATATATAATTAATTTTATATAAATTTTTATTTGATTTATCATTATAAATTTTAAAAATAAGGGGATAAATTATAAGGGCCTAAATCAGGACATCATGATATATAAAAAAATGAAAAGAATACATAATAAAAAAAGTGGTATTATAAGTTCTTTCTTTAAAAGTATCGGCTCTAATCAAGAAATAAAAGGGGCTAAAATTAATAAGAGAAAAAATAATAGTAATAGCATTACTTATAAAGGAATTAATACTATGATAAATAGTAAAGAAATATATTAAAATTTAATAAAATTACCAACATTTTTTTTAATTTGAAATTTAGAGGTAACTTTATTTCAATAAATTATTTAAATATTTTTTAAAACTAAATCAGGCGGAATTACCTAAAATTTTTAAATATTTTAAAGGCTTACATAAAGTCGCCCTCAAGACAAATTTTTTGGGAGTGACCCTTTTACTAACTTCTATTTATATATTTTTGTCTTTTTAAAAAAATACATTTAACCTTTCTATTTTTTTTTGAAAAATAATACAAATAACGTGTGGTCCTTATCACAACGAACAAATGCAGTAAAGTCAAATAATTTTAATTTTCAAAAATTTGGGTGAAAACTCTAAATAGGCGGGATCTTTATAAGGCCAATAGTATATTAAATATTAAATTTTTAAAAGGTTTCCTTATAATGTGAACTTATAGTTAATTTTTTTCCTTTTCAAGAATAATCTTCAAATTTTTATAAAATTAAATTTATATTACCTTACGCGACCGATTTGTCTGTCTCCGTTCATTACAGAGAGAATCACTTAATTAGAAGAGGGAAAAATCCTTTTAATATAAAATAATTATCTTTTGAATATCATAATTAATTGGAGGAGGAGAAGTTTTTAACAATATAATCGATGATGATAAAGAAGAACAAAAAAAAGATAATTATTCTAAATAAATTTCTTTATTGATTAATAAAAATAATTCATAAATTTAAATACCGTAAAACCCATTGTCGCATCCCCAGTAGTCGAGTCCCCCCCTCAAAATTTGGCAATTTTTAAATTTCAATCTATTCTAAAACCGCCTTTTTTGTACCGTAGTCGTGTCCCCCCTCAAATTTTGGAAAATTTTTGAAATTAAGGGGGGACGCGACAATGGGTTTTATGGTAATTTAATTAAATTATAAATAAGTTTAATAATATAAAGTATTGCATGAAGATTAGTATATAGTATATATTTTTTTGGGAATCAACGAGCATTTCTAAAAATTATGAAAGATTATTGGACATATATATGGGAAAGTTTATTTTCAGAAATCAGTAAAATGGAGGAGGGGAAAAATCTGTCACTCATAGTATTAAATTTTTAAATGGCTTCTTGAAAATATAAAAAATAAAATAGAGATTTCCTTATTCTACCATAATATAGGTATATTTATTTTTGATTTTAGGGTGTTTATTTTTTGTAAAAGTTTTTAACCTTTCTACTTTTGTTTGAAAAAAAATACAAATAAAGTATAATTATAATCCATATCACAACGAACAAAAGAAGCAAGGTTAAAGAAGAAAAATAATTTGAAAAAAATGGTTTTCACTTTAAGATAAACCTTTTAAAAATTTAATAGAATTTCAAACGATAAAAATTTTTAAAATAAATGACAGAGTTTCTTATTTAATTATAATTTTTTAAAAGTTCACTTGATTAAGGGGAAATATAGATGTAATCCTTGTATAAATATTTATTCAAAAGGAATCAAGAAATATTATAAATTTTAATGAATTTTTATATAGAAAAAAGTCTTATTTCTTTTATTTTATTTTTCTTATATTACTATAATCCACGACTCTATCCATACCACGTGGAATTCTACATTACTATTTTTAGATTTCAAAATTTGAAAATTCCTCCCCTAAAATTAGATTATTTTTCCAATTAATTATCCGTGAATGTTCAAAAATTTTTGACTACTCTATAAAAGCATTTTAAGGATAGCAACATGGATTATGACATTTAAATTTATTTACCATAAACGTCAGCCTAAATCACCCTATGAACATTTTTTTCAAAAATTTATAGGTACAAAATAGAAAATTAAAGGGAATTAAAAAAATATAAAATTTTATAAAAAATTATCTAAGGATACTTCAATATATTCTTTTTAATTTTTCTATATTCAATAGCTATTACTGTATTTAGAATAGTCATCCTTTGGACTGTAATCCGTCATCCCCGAAAATTTTAAAATTTGCCTAAAAATTTGGAAATTGTCATTTGTCACCCCTCAAAATTCATTCCAAATTATAATTTTATATTAATTTTTTAAAAATTAAATAATTAAGCATGGTGACGGACGACAGCGTCTGGAAATTGTCATTAGTCGATCGTCAAAATAACCCTAATGATAACTACAATTTGGGTGACCGAGGACTCTGTCAAATACAGTATTTATTAATTACTTAATATTATATTAACAAATTTTTTTTAATATTTAAATTATTTAAATTTTCACAGGAGGGGCGATTTAAGCTGATAAAATGTAATTAGAATAGCTAGGGGAGTTTAGGAATAAATTTTCTGAGGGGGGATTAAGGTTGGGGGAACTTTAGGCCGTTTACGGTCTAAGAATTCTTGAAATACTAAGAATATAAAAGATTCTTTACTATTTCTTAATTTACTTCCTATATTTTTGTCAAAATAAACTAGAAAAAAAAATAAGATAGAAAAAATCTCTTATTGTTTTTAGAGATAATTATATTCTCATAAAAAAAAAATATTTTTCATATTTTTTCTACATTATCTTTGGTTTTAACACAATTGAAAATTGATATAAAAAAATTTTTAACTATTTATAATTAAATTTTTTAAGGGCTATTAGGAAAGAAAAATCTTGTTAAAAAAATAATATTTATCTCATTATTTCTAGTCAAGAAAAACTATTATAAATTAAGAAGGGCTAACCAATATACAGTAAAGATTGTATTAGAACCACCCTCCCTAGGGAGTAAGGCAGTTTTTTTTGGAGTGGCTTTATTTCTGCTAGACATTTTGCAAGTTAGGTCCTTGGAAAAAATATTTTATTCTAAAATCCAAGGTACCTACCTGTCAAAATTTACAATGAAATGAAGGAGTTGGATTATTTTGACCATTTTCAAAATAGAAAATTTCAAAATTTTGAGGGGATGGTTCTATTTCAACGGTGGTTATAATACAACCTTTACTGTAAATATTGAAAATTAAAATTATTTAATTTTTATACATATAGAGATAAATATTTAAATTTTAAATAAATTTTCTTTATAATAGAAAATAAATCTTATTTCCCATTATCAAGAAATATATTCAAAAGTTAATTCTTTACTCTGGGAGTCCTACCCATTTGTTCATGATAAATTAAAAAAATTAGGGCAGGGAAGGATACAGATAAATTTAAAAGCATTTAAAAATTCAATATTTGTTTAACAATTAAAAAAATACGGAGAAGCCTCCAAAAATAGGGAAAGGACTCAAGAAAATTTTGTATTTTTTAATTTATTTTTAAAAGACTATTTTCCTTTTTTAGTTGAAATTTTTCAATCTAAACAAATTATTTTTAATTCTTATTTATAATAACCTATATTTTTTTTAAATTTAAATTGATTTTAGACTAAATGATTTTATTAACCTTTCTATTTTTGTTTGAAAAATAGTACAAATAAAGTATAGTCTGTATCACAATAAACAAATGAAGAAAAATTAAATCTTTTTAATTTTTGATAAAGTTTATTTAAATGATGAAATAAAACTTTATATCATTCTTTATCTCTTTTCAAGGAATATTTCAAAAAGCTAATAAAATGGATTATAGAAATCTTGAATAAAACCCTTCTTTCCTCATGAAATTGACATTTCTGAAGAGAAAGCTTATCCGGAATCAAATTATGATAATTGCCACAATTTATTAGAGGAGGTTTTATTTTTTTATTAAAAAATAATATATTTTTATTAACCTTTGAAAAGGTTTCTTGAAAAAAAAAAAACTAAAATATCCCTTAACGAAAAACTTTTCCAAAAAATAATAATTTTTTAAACTCAATATTCAATGTTTTTTGTTGGCTTTTATTTGGAAATATTTTTTTATCAAAAAAATATTAGAGGGGCTAATAAAAATGAGGATTTATATTCCTAGTTTTACTTTAATTTAATTAAATATAGGCAAAATATACAAAATTGTAAATATATTGTAAATATATAGGCTTTTATTTATTAATGTTTTGAAAGTTTTCTTTCCAAGACAGAAAAAAAACTTAAAATAATCCATTGCCATTTATCTTGGACCCTTTTAACAGTTAATCAATTTATTTTAATTTCTATATTAATTTTAAATATTTTATTTAAATTTAATTCTTTATGACTTAACCTTATAAAATAATATTTGATGCATTTGGTGGACTAAGATTATCAAAAAATGAATCAAAAATTATTAAGATTAGTACTTCAATACTTTTTCCATCAATATTTCTTGGTTTTTCAGAAATACCGCATTCCTAGAAATAATTTCCCTCTGAATAATCCTCCCCCAAAAATTTCGGATTTCAAATTTCTAAATTGTCCCGAATATTCCCCCTAAAAATTTAAAAAATTAAATATTTTTTATAATGTTTTGTAATAAAATATATTTGGGGTAAATTATGGTAATAAATTTTGTATTAATTTTTTAATCTCTAATAATCCCCAAATCAAAAAAATTGTCAATTTTGGTTCCTCTGGGAGGAATTATTTCAGGAATAAGCTAGTTTTAAATTTACCAGATTTTATTTTAAAGGGAACCTCCATAAAAAATTTAACATATCCTTTAGATTTAGCTATATATTCTTTAATATAATCTTCGTCTTCATTTTCTTCCCTCAATTTGTATATAGCTCTTTCGAATTCATCAGATAGAAAATATTCTTCAAGTAAATCGCAATATTTCATTTTACTAATTATATCAAATCCAGAATTTTTACAAATTTCTGGATTTTTATCTAAATATTCCAAAACAGCTAGATTTCTTTTATATTTTGCAAAATCTACTTTACTATTTTTATATTTTTTTTCATCTAGTTCATCAACAAAATTTTTTTGCAATAATTCTCTAAAACTCATATTTAATACCCGTCTATTTTTTTCTCTTGATATTGAGCTAATGAATATTTGAGGTAAAAAAGTAAATAATTTTTTTGATCCTGCTTTTCTTAAATTCTCATTTATTATATTTTTAATAGCTTTGTGAAATCTTGCTTTTATCTTTTTTCTTATATCATCAGGTTTATATTTCCTTTTATGATTTAATTTATTCAATGATTTTTGTTTTTTTTCTTTTGGTAGTTTTTGATATTCAAAATGACATATTTTAAATTTATTTATAAATTTCCTTTTTTTTATTTTTAATGCCTCTTTTGATTTTATTTTACTTTGATTAATAATTGAATCTTTATTATTTACATTTTGAATATCATTTGGTTCTTCATTATTTAAAGCAGATGTATTTATATTATTATTAACTTTAAATTTTACATTTGAAATAAAGTTAGCCTTTGATATACTTGAATTATTTGAGCATTCTTTTAATTCAAAATGGCCAGATGAATCCTCTTTTGTAAAATTATTTATCGTTAAATACTTGCCATAAATCAGAGAAGTATGGTTCATGATGAAAGATAGGCCAAAAAATGAAGTGGATAATTCCTGATTAAAAATTTTGGTCAATAAAATATAAAATACCCTAAATCACACAGTAATCCCCCTATAATAAGGTTTATTCAAAGATTTTAAAACGGGGCTTATAGAGTTAAAATGAAATTTTAAAGGTATTGCAATTCTTTCAATTTTAATGTACCTTTCAAAAAAATAAAAATTTTTTTAAACAAATATATTTTTTTATTTTTTATAATGTCATTTATAAATTTAAATATTATCATCATATATTCCAGAAGGACATCTTAGAATATTTTCAATTTTGTTTAGACATTTTGTATTCCACAGCAATACAAATTACAGTACTAATTTGTTCTTAATGACTCTTTTTATATTTATATTTTAAAAGTCGGTTATTTCCAAACCTTTAATAGTATAATTTTTTCTGGAAAAAATCTGATAATTATTAGGTAGATAAATTAATAATTACCGTAAACCTCACAATAGTCCCCAAAAAAAATAAAGGTAAATCATTAAAAATTTCATTATAAATTTGAAATAAATTACTGTATTTGTCTTTTTAAGAACAACACCAGAAAATTTTTAAAAATAGACAAACCTAATGCATTGCTCTCTTATTAAGACTAATTAAAAAAAATTAATTTTTTTATAAGCAGTTGCTGTTAATAAGACTATAAATAATATTTTTATATTATTTTTATAAAACAGAACTACGTTAAATTTTTTTTAAATTTTCAGAAAAATTATAAACCCAAAAGGATTTTATTATATTTTGAAATTTTTGTTTTTAAAAAATTTTAGAATAGGAGTGTTTCTCTTATTAAGACTATTTATTTTTTATTAAAAAAGGAAAAAATAAGGTGTTAATATAAAAAATATATTTCTAATAAAAAGACTCATGCGGTAATAATTTATTATTTTTTAATATAAAAATGATGGTCTCGGAATTATCCTCCCTAAAATTTTGTGACTTGCATTGTAAAGGAGAGGGGACTATTATGAGTTTTACAGTAAATTAATTTTAATCAAGGTATTTTATATCGGAAAAAGTTGAAAGTAGGGACCTTTAAAAAAAATAAATTTAAATTTAGATAGTTTTTTTAGCAAAGTAATCCCTTGATATTAGGAAAATTATAATCCAATTGTCAGCATAATCCCCCTCTCGATAATTTGTATTTTTTCTATGTTCCAATTTTTTTATATTTCACTCTATTTTATTGTATTTTCTCCATAAAATTTCACCTCCCTCCAAAAATTGATCAAATAAAGTGCCTCTGAGGAGAGGATTATGGTGAAGTTTATGGTATTTTCTATTTTTTAAAATATTCCAATGCAAAGTTCTGGAATATGAGATTTTAATTTTATTTCATGACAAAAAAATGGAATTACTGCAGAAATTCGCGGGATTATCACTTTGAAATATAATTGTCTGAAATCATTTTTTGAGGGGGATTACTGCGTGATTTAAGGTAAAACAGTAAAAGCCACTATAATTTTCCCTTTGAAATTATCTATTTTCCTTGTTCTGAATTTCTTATATTTTAGCCAATTTTCTCCCTAAAATTTTGGCTGCATTTTCCCCACAAAAAAATTTTTACTTTCTCCTTGGCTGAGTGGAGTGATTATAGTGGTTTTTACGGTATAATATTTTCATATTTATTTCATAGACAAAATATAGAAGATAGCACAATTCTAAGTTTTATTATAAATATTTTTCCCTTTAATTAAAAAATTATATTACTGTAATTTACATTGTCGTGGAATTTTCATTGTCGTGGAATATTTGAAAAAAATGCAAAATATTCCACGACAATGAAATGGAATATACATATTCAACTATTTTAATAATATAAATATTTTTAATTTTTAAAAACTTTGATATTATTTTAATATAAAAATTATCAAATATTCCACGACATTGAAATGGAATATGAGCAAAAAAAAAAACGAGCTTTTTTTTAAAAAATTTGACATATATTCCACGACTCTGTAATCGCTAGACACTGTAAATTACAGTATATAATTTTTTAAAATAATTAAGTTATACAATAATTCTCCAATTTTAGGGATCAACAAAATAGAAGGCCTCAACCTCTAGAAAAAATTTAAGTCTTGGAATAGAGCGTTCGTTTCAAGAAATAGCCTATTTTATTAATATTTTATAAGTATTAACCTTTCTACTTTACTTTGAATAATAATACAAAAAAGTATAGTCGTATCACTTCAAACAAATGCAGTAAGGTTAAATTTTTTTAAAAAATGATAAAAATGCAAGATAGGGATCTTAGCTTTTTTAAGAAAATGTGAAAATTTAAAGTTAAGTCCTTGAGAAAATAAATTCTCTAATTATAGAGATTCCCCTTTTTTCTAAAAAACATTCGATTTCTCAAATTAGAGAATTAACGTATTTTTGCTTTTAAAATTATTTTAGCCGAAAAATAATTATCTTAATTCCGGTATTAATCCCCCTTTTTAAAATCATTTTTTCATAAAAAAAGATTTTGCTCTATTATATTTTAATATCTTAATCCCTATTCTCCAAAGAAGTCAATTATTTTTATTTTTAAAAAAATATTTAAATAATTATTTTAATTCTTTTTTCTTAACTTAATCCCTCTCCCAAAATAAAGGCAGTTTTATTATATGAAGGGGGATAAAGAAGGGGTTTAAATCATTAAATTTTTTGATATCTTATTTTTCTCCAGTTTTGTTTGACAAAAATAAATATGTTTTGAAAAATATTTTATTGGAAGAAAAAATTAAAGAGAAAAAATAGTTTTTACTTCATAAAAAACTTTTAAAAGGAAAATATATTTAAAATTTTTATAATTATTTTGGATGTAAAAGCTTTTAATGGTTTAAGGAATTTATTTTTTAAGATTTAGTATATTAAATATTTAATATTATTTTAAAATTACCGTATTCCTATAAATAATCCTCCCTGAAGAAAGAAAATTATCTATTTTTTTAAGGTGTAAAATCCAAGATGAAAATTTAATACAAAATTTATTACCACAATTAACTCTAATTACCAATATTAAGGAATGGTTATAAATTAAAAATATAGTACCTTAAATTACACAATTTATAGTCTCTCATTCAATTTTTGTATTTCTTCCTAATCTATTTTAACATATTATTGTCTCCTCCCAAAAAATAAAAATTTTTTTTTATTTAAATATTTTAGATAT
>JAJJKT010015869.1:0-11988 GCA_023805755.1 Eremoplastron rostratum | reverse complement strand
TTAATTAAATATAATTTATTTTTTGTATAATTTAGTTTATAAAAATATAAATAATAATATAATAATGAGAGTTTTATATAACTTCATAAACAAATATGAAAAAAAATAATAATACTAAAGCAGTTAAAAAGATATTTTACATTAATTAATTATAATATGATGTCAAAATTAATTACTTCAATAAAGAATTAAAGATTTCATCATTTATTATTATTTCTTCTTTTTTATTTTCTTCATTATTATTATTTAATTTTTTTCTTTGTTCGTCTTCAAACATATTAAATATTTGTTCTAATGAAGTCTGTTGTATAGAATATTCTGTAACAAAGCAATTATCCTTATTACTTTCAAATAATCCAAAGAAGAAACCAATACTTCTTGTTTTATCATTTTTTTTCATTTTAAATAAAAAGTTATTATCTATATGTTCAGTTAAAATTATTATTTCAAAATATTTCTGGGCTTTTTTAATAAATTTAAGAGCATTTTTTACAAAGAAAGTCCAACTAATAAGTGTCCTAATTGGAATTTCACTATTAATTTCAATATCCCTTATAATTTTTGAACCAAATCTTCCTCTCGATAATTCATTAATAAAATTGCTTTCTCCTATTTTATTTAAAATATCTTCTATATTATCCATATTAACTTCCATATTTTTATCCAGTTCATATTCCTTTATAATATTTTCAAACTTTTTTTCGGATAGGGGTTTTATTCTTACTTCTATTTCATAACCATATCCATATTTTTCTTTAATTTGTCCTGCCCGTCCTAAACAAACGAATTCCCCATTTACCATTATTGCCATTCTTTTACAAAGAGTTTCAGCTTCATCCATAGAATGGGTAGTCATAATAACACTAGCTTTTCTACCTTTAGTAGATATTTTATGGATAACTGACCACATGAATCTTCTAGCTTCTGGGTCCATACCAGTAGATGGTTCATCT
The DNA here is from genome assembly GCA_023805755.1 of Eremoplastron rostratum. Lineage (NCBI taxonomy): Eukaryota > Ciliophora > Litostomatea > Entodiniomorphida > Ophryoscolecidae > Eremoplastron > Eremoplastron rostratum. The sequence continues at coordinate 11,035 of JAJJKT010015869.1, read as the reverse complement.
AATAAAACAATAGGCGGATTACATAAAAATGAAATTGCAACGGATAATTTTCTTTTATTTCCTCCAGATAATCTGCCTGATATTTTATTAGTAAATTCACTTAATGACATTTCTTCTATCATTGCATTTACTACTTTATCCAAATATTCCAGTTTAATTCCCTTTATTTTGCCATAAAATTCCAAATTTTCATAAACTGTCATATACTCGAAAATAGCGTCAAATTGAGGACAATAACCAAATACATAACTTAATTCACTGAATCTATTTCTCATATCTACTCCATTTATAAATATTCTTCCATGAGTCGGTGATAATTCTTGTGTAATACATTTAAATGTGGTTGTCTTTCCAGCACCATTTAAGCCTAATAAGCCAAAACATTCTCCTGGTTCTACACAAAAACTCATATTTTTAATTGCAGTGTTCGGTTTAGAGCAAATTCCAGTAGAATAATCTTTTTTCAAATTTTTTAATCTTATAGAATATTCAACTTTATTGGATTCTCCTTTTTCATTAGTTACCCCTATTATTTCTTGATTAGCTTTTTCTATTTCTTTTAAAACTTGTGAGTCATTTATTTCTGTAATTAGTTTGGAATCATCAACTTTCTTGCTGGAATAGGCAAATATTTCAATTAACATAAGACTAAAAGTATATAAAAAAAATTCACCAGTTAAATAGGCAATACTTGATAATAATAAATTAAATTTTTTAAGTAAAACACTATCTTCGAAAAAATACCACTCATTTGGATAATCAATTACATATATCATTATTTTATTAAGTAGTAAAGAATATCCAAAATTAAAGCAAAAAGAAGGTAAGAATCCAATTAGAAGTTGCAAAAATTTAGCGATATTTTTCATATTCTCTAAAGCTCTTAAAATTAATATTACTGTAGAACCTAAAGCTCCTAAAAGGAAATTTAAAAGTATAATTCCATTTTGTGCTCCAGATTCAGACTCGAAGACAAAACTTAAAATATATGTTACAGAAACCATGGCTGGCCCATATATAAGATATAATATATATAAATAATTTCTGTAAAAATCTAATGACCATAATAAAAGAAGGCATATCCCGCAAGTAAAATAATATTTAACTAATTCAAACATATAATTAACAATCCAATATGCTAATATTCTTATGCCCGAAACTCTCATTAAATGTTTTGAATTATTTAATTTTTCTCTAACTATTATAGTAATAAAATTTGCCGGAATTAAAGAGAAGGCAATTGCTACAAAAAGTATTACCAAATTATTATTAGTTTGATCACTTTGCTGCTCTAATTCAGCCGTTAGAGGTAAAGGATAATGCAAAAAATTTATTTCAACATTTGGATTAACTTGCTGAATTATTTTTTTAAAAAAGGAATACGAATATATTGGAACCACATGCATTACTCTTGTATTTAATACTTCTACAAAATCTACAGAAGGTGGGTTATCTCCTAATTTATCTTCTAAAATTAATAAAGCTCCATAATATCCTGAATAATCCTTATCCATCATATCAACTTCTCGATCTTTACTATCTTCTTTAACTTTTACCCTTTCAAAAACTTTTTCAACAAAAGATTTTATAATTAATGCATTATCTGTTCCAGAATTCATAAAACCAGTTATTTCCTCACAAGTTATATTTTTCATATTATTAAAATAAAAGTTGTCTATATTAGCAATATTATCTTTTCTACCATATAAAATTGTCTGTTTTCCAATAGCACCCATATTCATTGTTTGTGGTTTACCTGAACTAAATATTTCAACTTGTGAAACTAAAAGCCCTACTAAAACAAGTAATATAGGGCATAAAATTTCCATTAGAAATCCTTTTATATCTCTTGAAGTTAATAAAAATCTTCTATAGAAGCAAGCATAAAAATCGTTACAAAATTTAGATTTTCCTGAAGAAAAATAATTTTCTCTGAAATCCGTTTCAAATAATATTTTGTCATTTTCTCCTTCTGGTAAAGAAAATTTTCTATGCTGTTTTGACATTTTTCTATTCTCTAATTTTACATCCTCTTGAGCAACATTTAGAAATACATCTTCTAAAGTTGGCATTGAAGCACTATATGTTTTTATTTTTAATACTTCTAAATTATTATCTAAATCTTCAAAAAAATTGGTTAAAGAATTTCCATTTTTTATAATATTATCTTCATTATCTTTCCCTGAAAGTAATAAATTTTCATCACTTTTTTGAGTATAATTACGTTTTGGAATTCTGAATAAAATTTCTTCTGATAAAATTTCAAAATCAATATTATCTGCTCTTTTTTCAATAAAATTTATAATTTTTCCATTATCAGCATCTTCTTCTTTTGTTATATTTAAACTCAAATATTTCCCAAAACGTTCAATTAAAAATAATGGAGTTCCTATACATTTCATTTTTCCTGCATTTATAATACCTATCCTTTTTCCTAATACACTTGCTTCTTCCATATAATGTGTTGTTAATATAATTATTTTTTGTTCAGATTGTCTTTTTAAAATATCCCATAAATTTCTTCTTGAAGTAATATCCATTCCACTTGAAGGTTCATCTAAGAAAATAACTTTACTACCTCCAATAAGTGATATGGCTATTGATAATTTTCTTCTTTGACCTGCTGATAAATTCTTAGCTGTTACATTTTGAATATTATCTAATTCAAAGTCATGAATTGTTTTATTAATTTCATTTTCAATATTATTTGAAGTATACCCTTTAAATATACAAAACATTTCTAAATGTTCCCTAATAGTCAAATCATTAAATAAGACATCATGTTGTGGGCATATTCCTAAAATTGTCCTAAATTTATCCATATTATTACTATCTAAAATATCATATCCATCATAAAATGCTGAGCCTTCTGTTGCCTCATATAATCCAGTTAACATTGAAATTAAAGTTGTTTTTCCAGCTCCATTATGACCTAAAAGGGCAAATATTTCATCTTTATAAAAATTTAAGCTAACATTATCTACTGCCTTTTTTCCATCTCCAAATATTTTTACAATATTTTTTATTCTTAAAGCATCGTCTGGCTTTGTTTTATCTTTATATAATTCTTCACTTTCAAAATTTTTATCATTCCTTGATGTGGTCTCATGAGCTTTAATTTCAAAATTACTCAATTTTTCATTATCTTGGATATTTTTTGCTTTCATTTTGGAATCTAAATCAATTGCTTGAGAGTCTAAGATATTTATTCCCTTCTTTCTTTTCTTTTTGACTTTCTTCTTTTTTTTAACTTTTTTTGGTGGATTTTCATGCACACGAATTTCTTTTTGTAATTCTTTTTCAAAAATTTCAAATTTTCTATTAGTTTCTTCCCTGATATTATTACCTTGATTTCTATTGTTTTTACTATTGCCGCACCAATATTCTTTCGTGCAAAGAAAATACCATGGCTTTTTAATACCAAAGTCATGAGGTAAAACATTTTGTAAGTAATATCCTATAAATAAAAAAAATAAAAAGTCAACAAATTGCATTAAATTCATTAAAAATATAGAATAATTAGTATAAGTTTTCGCATAATCTCCAAGATGAAATGTTCTAAAATGAGATTCAAATTTACCAAAAAGAACAATACCAAGCATAATACATACAGGTGGGAAAATAGACAAAAACACTTTTATTGATTGCTTGGCAGCTTCATCCATACAAGCCATTGAGAGGAAAAACATTACAAAATATATTAATAAACTTAATATTACAGCTACTCTTGTTTTATCAATAAATGATTGAAAAAAAAATATTAATCCAAAAACATCTAGTGTCCATAAAAGTAAAGTTAAAAATAAAAATATGAATGGAATTCTAGAGAATAATAATGAAAGAAAAAAAGTATTGATTATAGTATCAATTAAAGCAATAAACATATATTGAATAAAATATGATAAAAAATATGTTCCTTCTCCTAATCCCATAATTTTCATTCCTTCTTTTGATTTATTCTCTTTTTCTCCTACCATTCTATATACATATAAACAAAGAGGACACATATAGGCAATTACAATAAAAAATGGTATAATATGTCCAACTACTGAACTAAAAGGATCAGTCCTATAATCTATATATGGCATTGCGACCATTCCAAAATTTATTTCTGCATTTGGTTTACCTGTTTCTTCTTTCAATATATATTCATTTATTAATTTCATAATATAAGTATATCCACTTTCTTGATATAATTTATAATTATCTAAATCTGGTCCAGATCTAAATTGATCGAATAAACCTTTTCTAACATCAGGAACATCTTTCACACCTTGCTGAAAAATAGAATCAAAATAATGAAGAGAATAATCATATTTATGTGTATCAACTTTTTTATAACTTATCCCAAAACAAACCAAATCATATCCTGGTTTTCCATATTTTTTATCTTTAACATAGTTATTTAATTCATCAATGCTATTAAATTCTTTGAAATAAAACATACTGTTAAATCCTGGTGGTCCTGCTTCATCCATTATTCTTGTTTGAATATCTGATGGGACTCCAATTGAAGCAATTATTGGTCTAGCTTCATATTTGGAATTTAAAAGCATAAAAAATATTAATGAAATATTCCATATTTATAATGAATCCAATGGAATTTTTGATAAAAATCCAAAAGAAAAACCCTTAGAAAAAATAAATGAAAATAACTTTAAAGTAATTGAAAAAAATACTTCTTTATTAATAGAGACAAGTAATATAGATGATAATGTTAATACTGCAAAAATAACCATTGAATGTAAAGAAAGTTGTGATTTTACTATATATTATCAAATTGTAACAACTATACCATTAATAGATGATCGTTCTTTTGACTTAATTCTTAATGGAAATGAAGAATTTGTATTAGAATTTAATAAAGAATCAACTGATGATTTAAATAATAAGTTTACATTCTTTAGTAATGCTCCTTCTGATTTCCTTCTTAAAATAACATATAATGATACTGAAACTATTTCCCCTTTAACAGATTTTTATAATGGATATGGATTGTTTATTAATAATGAATTATATCCAGATGGAGGTAAATTTACCTTTAAATTGAGTCATTATCAAAAGCCAAATGAATTAATACATATATCCAATAGGAAATTAACCAAAGATATTAAAAGTTTAGCAATTGGAGATTTCCATAATTCAATTACTGGAATAACAAATTTAGAAAAAGAATGTTTTAATTTACCAAAGATTTCAGAAGAAGAAAATGACAAAAATTACAATTTAAATTTTATGACATATACCAAAAATATTTTATTAACTTTTGATAATCAAGAAAAATATGAAATTACCGCGGAATCTGATATAATTCAAATAAATGCAAAACAATTTTCTGAAATATGCTTTAGTTCAACAAATGGAAAAATTGCTACAACAACTTTTCAAATTTTAGATGGAACAGAACAAACCAAAACTCAAGATATGCAAATGCCATTATATAGAGGAGTTCCAAAAAAATCTAGACTATTAAAAGGACAAATTGCCTATTATAGATTATATTTCTACCCTTCATATTCTCATAATTTAATTATGAATTTAAAATCAATAGAAGGAAAAACTAAATTATATTATGGAATATGCAGCAATTATCCAAATTGTGATTTTCAAGAAAATCAATTAAGTCAATTGGAAACAGAAAAAGATATGAATAATAATTTTATGATTAAAAAAGCTATAGAAACCAATATGACAAAACCATATTCTGATCCACAATTTCAAGTGGCTGTTGTCTATTGTGAAAATATAGAAAATGAAAAAGATTGTGAATATTATATAACTATATCATGTAATAATGATGACATAAATATTATTGAAAATGAAAGATATTATTCAAGTTTAGAAGAATATCAAATTGACAAATATCAATTTACTGTTAATGACCCAAATAAAGAATTTAAAAGTTTATATATAAATTTATATTCATTTACAGGAGAAGGATTTTTATATATTTATTCTGATAAAGAAATGACTCAAGAAATAACTTCAGCTGCTATTAATTCTTTACCAAACCAAGAAATAGCTTTAATTTTAGCAAATGATTTACCAGATAAGACTTTAGATGGAAATTATTATGTTAAAGTAAAAGGATTATCAAATACAATATATAATATATATTATTATCTAGAAAAAGAATCAACAAATATTTATTTATCAAGTAATGAAGTTAATATTAAAGCTGTTAAATTAAATCAAGAAGTAAGTTATTTTATAAAAAATACAAATATTCATAAAAATTTACCTTTTATATTTGAATATAATTCCTTAAATTGTGATTTAGAAGTAAGTTTAACTGGAGAAACAGAAGTTATAAAAGAAAGGTATTACCAATATATAATAGACCCCTCTAAAAGTTACTATACAAATGATTATGAAATGAAAATTAAAGCAATAAATGCAGATATAAAAGGGGCATCTTCTGATTTTATATGTTTAGTAGCAATAACAGGTGGAGAAGTCGAAGAAAATAAAGAAATAGTTTTAAATGATGGAGTTATACAGAAAGGAAAATTATCAAAAAATATTTATTATAATTATTTATATCTCTTTATGGCAAATAAAGTTGAAGAGGAGATAAATTTATTTTTCCAAAAAGATTCAAATTATATAATTGATTTAAGTTACTCTTTTGGAAATTCAGATTTAACTACATATAAAGTTGTTAATAATGAAAAAAGTTTTGTATTTACTAAAAGTGAATTTATTGATAAATGCAAAAATTATAATGATTTCTGTGCTTTAAAGATAAAAATAAAAATTAATGAAGAGGAATCGATTTTAGATAATTCATATATTGATTTTAGTTTAATTGTAAATAATAAAATTACTTATCCTAGTTATCTACCTAAAGATAAATTAGTAAAAAATGTTCTACAAACAAATCAATATCAATATTATTATTTAGATATAGGGGAAAATGAAGAATGTGATATAAATATAGATTTTCAAGAGGGTACTGGTCAAGCAATAGCAAAAATTGTAGGAAAAGATGAAATTGAAGATAATTCAAATTATATGAGAAGAGTTCTATTACCAATTCCTGGTATGGATCACAATTATATTTTTGATCAATATAAAAAGGAATTAAAAATAACTAAAGAAATGACTTCTAAATGTGTCAAGGGATGTGAAATTTATATTGCTGTTTTCCATATTGATCAAAGATTTATTGATTATACTAGTTCATTCACTATTTATTATAAAAAAAATGATAATATAATTTATTTGCCTGAAAATATATTTGTTCATGGAAACTTAAATTCAATAGAAGATAAAGTTATTTATAGAACTAAAATAAGTCAAAATGCTGATATTATAACATTTAATTTAATTGGAGAACATATGGTTGCATATATTAATAAAGGTGAATCTATTCCAACTTCAACTGATAAAGATTATGTTTTAGATACAGATAATGAAAAAGAAATAATAATAAAACCTGATTCTTTTGAAGTTTTAACATATGTTATAACAGCAAAGAAATTAGAAAATAAATATTATAGAAGTTATGATATTAAAATTGATACTTCTAATAGTGAATCTCTGAATTTTAAATATGTTGATTATTTAAATAATAATCCATGCTATTTTAATAAAAATAATAAAAAATGTAATTATCTTCTTCCAATTGAAAAATACAATAAGGAAAAAAAAATATATTTATTTACTCCCGATAGTAAAAATACTTATATTTATGCTAATAGTTTCACCATGGAAGAATATGATAGTTTTACTACAGAACAAAAAATTGAAAATTTACCTAAAAAATCGACTGATTCAAAAGATTATTTAATATTTGATATTTCAAATAGAATTAAAGAAATATATATAATAATAACTGTTGAAGCTTCTGATTCTGAAAATGACTATATGGCCAATTTAATAATTGGAGGGTATTATCATTCTTCAACATCATTTTTAAGACCTAAAGCTTATAGCTTTTATTCAATAATAAATGATAATTTAAGAAATAATTTAAATTTAGCTATTGAATCTCAAGATTTATATCAACTTAATTTTGTATTTCTTTCTGGTGAAAAAGGAATTATTTCTCAAAGCCAATTAAATAAAGTATTTAATTTCAGTCAAGATTTGAATAATACATATACATTTTTATTTAATCCAGAATTAAAAAATGATAAACTTTTTACTATTAATTTTGGCTCAAATAATGCTTTGAATGAAAATGAAGAATTATGTTTTTATACATATTTAGAAACAAAAACAAATGAGTCAAACATAGTAAATATAAAATATTCTGATGTTTTAGAACAAAAATTTGAATTTTTAGAAAGTGAGGAAATTCGCTATTTCTTCCCTTTATCTTTTTATGAATTTTTGCCTAAAAATGTAAATGAAGATAAACAATTTATTTTTCAAATATATGATAAATTACCAGTTGATTTAAAATTCTCAGATAAAAATTTAATAATAGATGGATATATTATAAATAAAACAAGTCTTGAAGATATTAAAATAAATCCAGATAATATAAATAAAGAAAATATTTTATTAAATGGTACATATGATCAAAATACTTTTACTTCTTGGATTACTTTCTCAAAGGACGTAATTAAAAATTATTCTATTTATGATGAAAATTATTTTTATATAAATATAAGAAATACAAAAGAGGATATATTTGAATATAATTATATTGGTATTGATCTATTAAAAAGCTCATTTAATTTTGCTGGAATGAATAAATATTCCACTTTTAAAATAAAAGAGAAGCAAAATAAAAATTTATTGTTACTTCCTCATCCGAGAGTATCATTTATGGCAATAGAAATATTTGTTACTGGGAAAGCTGACTTAAGAGATTATTCAATAAGTGTTAGAACTTATTCTGATGATATTTCAGATTATTCTAGAAATGATTCTGTCTTAATAGAAGATACAAATACACACAGAGCTAATGGAAAACAATATATGATGATATATTTAAAAAGTGAATATCATTATATTGTAGCAAATGTAATAAAAAATAATTATAACGACCAAAGCAATGAAAGTTATATGATAAGATATAGAATTGCCGAATCATACCCAACATATTTTTTCCTTAGTAATGACAGAACAATTACTTATGAATTAAATGGCGATAATTTAAAAATGACCTTTAATGGAATTCGTGAATGCGAAAAAGGCTGTACTTTACATGATGATTTTAAAGTTATTTATATTATTAAATTTTACAATAAGGAAAAAATTGGAAATGAGGAAATTAAAAACATAATAGTTGATGAAGAATATTTATATGAATATAGCATATCAAAATTCGGTGGAGATGAAACTAGTAAAAAGGTAGATTGGAAAGTAAATGTTCAAAAGTATAATAAAATAGAACAATTAGTTCAAATTGTTGGATATGCTTCATATGCAGATAATGAAGAAATATTCTCATTTAACACATTTAATGTAAAATATGAAGGAGAAGAAGAAGATGATGATGAAGATGATGAAGAAAAAAATAAAGACGATAACAGATTTAAATTTAGAATAATTTTATTTTGTTTCGTTCTTATAATTATAATAACATTTGGAGCTATGTATGTATATATATATACTCAAATTGAAATTGGAAGGAGAACTTTAATGTTGAATAGTGGTGCCAACGCTATAAGTTTGATACAATCACCTTCATATAGATCAACTGGAAATACTAATCCTAGAATGACTGTCTAATTTAAATTTTTTATTTTATGGTTTTATTGATTATATTCGGTATATAAAAAAAGAAAATTAAATATTTCTAAAATAATTAATCAATTTCTATTTATAGTAATCTAATGATGATAATTTCAAGCACAAAAAAATAAACAATTTATGCTTATTTTATTCCAATAAAATAAACATTTAATGCTTATTCTAATTTTCTATTCATTATTTTACCTTTTTTCTCCAGGTTTTTAAGTAATTTATCATAATTTATTTCGTCTCCATTATTTGTTTTCGTCGTTATTAATTCTCTAAATTTATATAATAATATGTAACTCCATCGAAGATGCATTATATATAATATAACAAGAAAAAGCCATAATGTTGTAGTAATAATTCCCCATTTCCAATTTATATATTTAACTATAATCCAAATCATTTTTCCAAAAACAAATTGTCTCATATAAATAAAATTAGCAGTAAAGCTAATTCCAATAAATCCTATAATAATAAGATTTGTATCCGTTTGTAATAAAAATCTTGTTAGATGTAAAAAAATATCAGTTTGCATATGACAAAAAATTACTAATGAACCTATATTCGAATAATTTGTTATATATGAAAAAATGATTAGGCTAATAGTACAAATATGATGAAGAAACATATTAATAAAATCGCTTTGTCTTTCGCTTATAAATAAAAAAATTAAATCATTGATAAAATAAGCTAAATTTATATTGTAATATAAAATAAAGAGTGGACTTCTTTCATGGAAATAACTATCAGGAAAACCTTTTAAAAACATATATTCCATAGAGCCATTACCTAACATAGATTTTGGAAAATAAGGCAAATTTTTCAAAACAGGATAACCATACACTGTTATTGCAGTATAAAAAGTAATTTTATAAATATGTCTTGCCAATTTATGTCTATAAATATTTCCTAATTGTTTAAATCTTTCATTTGTTGGAAATTTATATTTTCTTGCCAAACAGTGCTCTACAATTCCTTTTGAGCAATATTCTATAGTTAACTTTAAAATCATAATTAAAGGAAGAATTAATAAAGAAGGAATTATTATTTCGGAAAGTGTTGGCCAAGGATAACTTAAATTGTATTTTTTTATATTATTATTGAAATCACGCACGGCAAAGCAAGAAAAAATAATTAATATAACCGCTAAAAAAATACAAAATCCGAAAAAAGAATTCCAAAATATTCCTTCACTTTTTGCTTTTCTTCCACTTTCTTCTTTATTAGAATTATTTTCTTTTGCTTTTATTCCTCCACTCATATTTTATATAATTAATTATCTAATAATCATTCTTTAATGATATTAGGATATGAAAAAAATTTTAATATTTATTGAATT
>JAJJKT010015868.1:0-12200 GCA_023805755.1 Eremoplastron rostratum | reverse complement strand
TGGGGTTTGGGGATTGGGGATTGGGCCCAATCCCCAATAGTAATATTTTTAAAACTTATAAATATTTTATAATTTTTATAAATATTAAAAAAATAAATAATTTAATTCTTAAAAATTAAAGTTCATTATATTAAACTTATTTAATAATTATAATTATAATTATTAATAATAATAATTCTAAAATAGAATTTATATATTAAAAATAAAAATATTATTAATGATCTTCATTTTCAAATGAAGCTTCATGTGGATTATTATCTTCTTTTTCTTCATTATCCATATGTCTAAGTAAATCTGCATTTTCTTTATAAAAATTAAGAAATGTTTTAATATAAACATATGATATTTTGAAATATAAATGAGAAGTATATGGATTGAAAGTAATTAAATTAGTTTTTACTCCCTTTTGTGCTTTTTGATGAGAACCTATATATTTATTTATGATTCTTTTTATTTCTTCTCCAATTTTTCTTTCAGTCCTAAATATTAATGCATTATCTGGATTAGTTCTATCAATTTGTCCACCCATTTGTCTAACTAAAACTTTATAAACTATATCTAAATAATATACATTATCTTCATCATCAGTTCTTAATTTTAATTCAGAAACATATTTTTTAATATGCTCAAGTTTTCTATGTTCAGGGAAATTCAATTTTTTCCAATTGAAATCATTAAAGAAATTAGTTACTAATCCTTTTTTAATTCTAAAGCCTTTATCTTCTGGGGTTGAATACTTATTCCATGCATTATTAAAATCAGCTAAAAATGATTCAAATTTTTCTATTGGGTTATAATTTTTTCCAGTAAATTCATCATATTGCTGCAAAGTAACCATTAAAAACAAATTTATCATTATTATTCCAGTAAAAAAGTTACTAATAATCATATATATATATGCATAAAATTCATAGACATTATTTAAATCAACAAATGCTAACTCCATCATCATATTAGGCCATTTTTCTCCTGTAGCACACCTAAAAGTGAATAAAAATGCAGTGTAAAAATTATCCAAATTATAATATTCATTAATTACAAAAAACTTGTCTTTATATTTTTCGTAATCTATTCCATCATAGAAATATACACCTAAAATAGAAAATATACTATATATAAGTGCCATAAGCATAATAACATTTTGCAAAGCTCCAATTGACCATGATAAAGTCTGAATTAATTTTTCTAATCCTTTCAAAGATTTAACTAATCTTAAAACTCTAGTGACTCTTAATACTCTTAATACTCTTATAATCTGGAATGATTTCAGAAAGGCGGCATCAATCCCATCAATATTTTGAATAACCAAATCTGCAATTGAGGCAATAACAACAAAGAAATCAAATCTATTCCATCCTGTATGAAAATATCCTTCAATTCCAAATGCAACGAGTTTCAATATGCATTCACCAATAAAAATTCCAGTAAATATATAATTTGCCCAAGTTAGGCATAGGTCGTATGTAGGAGGGGATAGGTCAAAATTCATAGCCATTGAAATCATATTAAGTCCAATAATAATCATAATGAAATTATCTAAAAATGTACTATCTGCAAATTCTCTTAAATAATATCTGAAAGTTCCTTTTTCTGGATGCACCCATATAATATAGTGACTTTCTGCAGAAGTTATTTGATTCAGAAAATCAAAATATTTAGGGGCCTTTTTATCATCTTCTGCTAATTTTGTTTCTCTTTTATACGCCTCATTGAAATATCTAAACATTATTCCAGTAAATAAATTTAATGCAAAATAAGCAGTAACTAAATTATATGCCACAAAAAATAGACCATTTAAATCAGAATATATTCTATATGAGTCACTAATAGCAGGCCAAGATTCTTGAGTTGCTAAAACATATGAAGTTACTAAACTATTAGCTATATTTGAATATTTAAAAGTGGGGCCAGTATCCATTATTCCATTATACTTGTCTGCACAAAATTTAGCTATTGAAGCCATATCATTCGTTACTTCATAGTCTGCTAAATTATCTTCAAATGAACCAATTGCCAATTTAAAAGAGCCATCATTATTCAAAACATAACAATTATGAAAAGAACTATAAAATATTGAAATACCAACAATACTAAAAATATAGAAAAGAACTATAACAATAAAAAGAGCAGTGCATATAGGTAAAATTGATTCAAACAAAGATGTAATAATTAATTTCAATTGCATATTATGAGATATAAATCTTAAAGGTCTTAATGTTCTTAATAATCTTAAGACTTTTAAAAATTGTAAAGAAGAAGAAGATCCATTTCCTTCATCTCCTAAATATTTTGTGAATAAATTTTGAAAATCAAAAATAGAGCAGATAACTATAATTATATCAATTCTGTTCCAATTATCTCTTAAATAAGAACCTTCATCTACTATAAATCCCAAAGCTGATATTTTAAAAACAGCTTCCAACAAAAATATAATATTAAATATTGCATCAACTATTTCAAAAGCAAAGACAAAGTAATAGCCTTTAACAAATGTATCAGCTACCAATCTAGCTGTTGATAAAAGAATTATTATTAAAATGAATCTATCAAACCATTTATTATTTATTAATTTCATGCAAAATATTCTATATTTATTAGTTTGAGCTAAAATATATAATGAATTTTCACATTCATTTTTTCTAAATAATTTATTTACTCTTTTCCATTCTCTTATATTTATTTCTATTTTTGATAAAACTCTATTATTTACATCATTATCATCATTATCTTCTTCCTCCTCTTCTTCTTGCTCCTCTTCATTATCCAAATCCCTTGTAGTACTAAGATTTATATTTGATTTACTATTAGAAACCAATTGACTTTTAGTTCCTGTTCCCATGCTTTGAATCATAGATTTGGAATTATCATTTTTGAAAATATCTGTATCAAAACCCTGATTTCGCTTTTGCAATTTCTCTTTGGATGATTTATGCTTCGCAGATTCTTTAATAATATAAAGATAATCTGGCAATCCAATCATTTTATCAACTTTTTCATCATCAGTTAGGTCATCCTCATCTACATCAGCTCCTTCCCCAAATGATTGCAAAAGAACTGAAATAAATAAATTAAAAAGAACGAAATTACCAAGAACAATCCAAGCTAAAAAATAAAAAAAGCATAAATAATTCATAGGCCACATTTCAATTAATAATTCATTCCAACTTTCTAAAGTTAATATTTGATAAGTAGTATAAAAAGCATTTAAAAATGATTGATAATGTATATTGCCGCTAAGTAATGACATTCCCAATAATTGAAATATTAATATAAACATAAGAATAATTGTAATAATATAGGCAACATTCAAAATTGCTTTAGTAATAGAAACTATAATTAGTCTCATTGCTTTAATTCTTCTAAGTATTTTAGTAAGTCTTACAACTCTAAAAATACGAAAAACTCTTAAAAATGATAATTTTGAAGATACATTCTGTTTTTTACCTCCTTGTATTGCCTCATCATCATCAGTATTATCTGAAGGAGAGGCCATATCAATTATAGAAAAAATAATAATAAAAGAATCTAAATATGTAAAAGGATCTGAATAATAAACTAAAGGGCCGAGTCCTACAAATTTAACAAGGTATTCAAACATATAAACAGCATTAAAAACATAATTTGTAATGTTTAGTCTATTTAATACTTCGGGTTTAAAAATATTCCCATCTAGAGCCATAAAAACAGAATTAACTATTACAACTACTAAAACTATAATATCAAAATAATCATTAGTAGCTACTAAGTAAAATGCATATCTAAGTTTTTGCATATTTCTTATAACTGAATTATCATGATAAATTATTGCATTAAAATTTTCTAATGAATCTATCATTTTATTCCATCTTTTTCTATGATCATCTTCTTCACAATTTTTCAAAACGTCTGCTCCACTCCATTGCACATATTTTCGAGAATTTGATTTATAATCAAACAATCTTATAGATTCTATTTCACTTTTTACTTCTATTCTATTTTGTTTTGATTTATTATAATCTAATAATTCTTTCATTTTTTCTTCTTTTTTTTTCATATCTATATATTTATCATTTAATTCTTCCTCATTTATAAAATAATGTGAGATTGCTCGATAATTTAATTCATCTATTCTTTTGTAAATTCTTTCATATAGACCTCTATGCATTTTTATTTCTTCTTGTGCTTTGTTATGGTTCATAAACGAAGAGCTTATTATTAAATTACTTTTATTTTTCAAAATACAGCTAGTTGTTTTTCCACTTCGTGTATTTGTACTTCTAGTTTGTTTTTTTGTACCAAATGTCATCAAACTCATTGAATTTGTTTTATTTCCTAATGAACCTGATGAAATTTCTTTTCCAACAAAAAATTTACCAAAATTTCTTAATCTCATAGGTAATAATTGCAATACATTATTTGGTAAATATTTTAAATTATTGGTTAAGACTGAAAATTCGTTTTCTTCAAAAATTTTATCTTTATGATAAGTATACACATACTTCTTTAAATTCAATTTTTTATCATTAAAAACAAAATATGCTTCAACACTTTCAGGAAGAGGTTTTAGTTTAAAATATTTCTCTTTTTTTCCATATATTTCTTTTTCCCAATGTTTTACATCAAAGTTATCCCTAACTTTCAAATCTTTATCCAAAATATTATATAGATAGTTCATATAAAATTTTTTTCCTCTTAAATTTTCTGCAATACTTTCTTGTTTAATTGTAAGAGGATCTGTATAAGGCTTATTTTCCTCTGGAACTAAAAAGTCATTTGAATTTTCATATGGATATTTTAAGATATTTTTTTCTATACTTTTTGCTTTAAAAATATAAAATCCTCCTTTTGAATTTTTTCCTTTGGATTTTTGATTATCCCCAAAATTATCTAAATTATTACTCAAGTCCTGAAGGCCTTTTTCATTTATTTTATTATTTTCATTATTTGTTATTGTTTTTAAATTAGATCTTTCACTTTCTAAATTTTTTATTTCTTCATTTTTATTATGGTCTTCTTCTTTTTCTTCTTCCTTATTTTTGTCTTTAATTCCTTCAATATTTTCATCTTTATGTTCCAAAATTAATCCATAATCTTTTCCTTCTCTAATAGAGCTGATATTTAAATCTACTGCTTTTCTTCTTCTTGGCTCTCTCATATCATTAAATAAATTTTTATTTAGATTTTTATTAACTAATTTATAATAGTTTGTCTGTTCTTTACTTGTTAAAATTATATTAGTATTAACAGCATTTCTATCAAAGGCAGAACTTCTCATTAATTGAGTTAATTTATTTGATTCTAAATTTTTTTTAATTGTTTCTTTAGTTGTTGCTGTACTTACAAAAATATTCATTTCTTTCATTTCATAAGGTAAAAAATTGATATCATCTAAAGAAACGTTTTTATCCATAGTTAAATTTGAGTCTCTACTTAAAAAACTTACATTATTTTTATATTTATCTTCTATCATTTCTTCTAATCTTGATTTATTATCTTCATTACTTAATACACTACTTTTTCTTCCATTATCACTTCCACTTCCACTTTCACTTTCATTTGAATCACTTTCCTTCTTTTTTTCTTCATCTCCTTCTTTCTTTTTATTTAATAAATCAAAAATATCTTTTTCTTTTTTTAATTTTTTATTATTACTTTCTTTCTTTAAATATTCATTTAAATTTTCTTTTTTTTGGGTATATTGCATAAAGTCCAAAAATGATTTTCTTCTCCCTAACAAATCCACATTTACTCCTCTTTCAGTTTCTTTATGTAAATATTTATCTAATTTAAATTGCGTCCTCAGTTTATTTAATTTTTCTTTAATTTCTCTATCTCTTTTCAAATTAATAACAGATGTTAGAATAGAATATGGTTTTTTGAAGTTTACTTTAGAATAGAGATCATCTTTCTCTTTTAATCTTAATGTTTTGTATCTATTTATAATATCGTCTTTATCATCGTTTGAAATGAGTGATTTATTTGTTAAATCATTTTCATTTTGGCTTGTATCTTTTTCTTTTTTTGCAGCAATATTATTTGAATTATTTTCTTTCATATTATTATTATCAAATTCAACCAAATATGAATTAATCCTGTTTAAAGTTGTATTTTTTTTAGTCAAAGTATCCCCTATATGTTGAAGAGATAAATCTCCTAAGCAAGATAATTCATCTGATATATTAGATTTATCCGCTTCATTATTATTATTAATTGATTTTTTTAAGGACATATTGTTATTCATATTTAAAGCCTTTTTTTTATGTATTTTTGAAATTGCTTCAGCACTTTCTTTTTTTTTCAATATAGCCTCTGCTTTTTTTTTCTCTTTTTCGTTTTTATCTTTAATTTCTTTTTCATAAGGAAGATCATCAAAGACTAATTCTTGATTTTCTTTTTTCTTTTTATCTTTTTCATTTTTTTTATCAGTTTTTTCAATTGATTGTTTCTTTAATTTTGATAATCCAAATGATTTTTCTTTTATATATTTTTGGGTATTATCTATTGTTAATTCAATTATTTCTGGCCTAATATTTTGTACTTTTTTTTCTATTTCTGGTAATAGAGCTTCAACTTTTGTCTTTACTTTAGCTTTTGGCTTTAATTTTCTTTTTGTAATTTTTGTAGCAATTCTTCTTAATTTTTCAGGTTTTTGATTATTTTTTTTCTCTTCGTCTTCATCTTCTTCGTCTTCCTTTTTTTTTGTTTTTGAAGCATTTTTCATTTCTTTCACTTTTTCATCTATTAATTTATCTATTTCTCTTTGTTGTCTTTTAATATCTTTTGATAAAAATGTTTCTTCGTCATCTATTCTTAATGTTTGTAAATAAATTTCTTCTGGATTATTATTGGTCATAATATACATATCCTTTACAGTTGAATATAAAATTGGAATATTTCTTCTATTTTTATTGATTTCAAAAGCTTCATCAGCAACTTTATAATATAAATCACGAAGGGCTTCATCACTCTTTTTACTATTATTTTGTTTTAATTGTCTTTCTTTTTCCTTTTTTTCCAATTTTTCCTTCATTTTTGAATCATACTTTGATTGAATTAATTTAAAAAAACTTTTTTTTTCAGTTAATTCTCTTCTTGATACTTCTATATGTTCATATTCTGCATTTGTAACAGCTAAAAATAATTTAAGCATATAAAAAGATGATAGGAAAATAAAAAAATGAAAATAAGCAAAAATTATTATTGGATTTATATATATTTTATCTTTAAAAGTTTTACTCACATATGTAAATATATCTGACCAACCTTCTAGAGTGGCCATCATAAAAGTAGTAACAAAAGCTGTAAGAACATTATCATAATTGAATGCTCCCATATCTGGATTTTGATATCCTTTTGCACAAATATATTTTGTTCCATATGTTTCTAAATCTGAACAATCAGTATCAAATGAACACATTTGTTTATCTTTTTCAAAAGTATAGAGAAATCCAAAATTAACATTCATACATCTTCTATAAAATAATCCTGACCACATTTGCCTTCCAGCTATAGAAAATATTAAGAAAAAAAAGAATAGAACAATTCCTGTTTCGCCTAAATGCCCCAAAGCTAAAAGTAATGCAGTAACTAACTTTTTTAAACCCTTAAATCTTTTTACGGTTTTCAATGGACGTAAAATTCTGAATGCTCTTAGACCAGCTAATCCTGATATTTTGGTTCCATTTAATGCTCTTTCAACTCCGAACAAAATCCATCCAACTACAACTACAAAAAAGTCTAAAATATTCCAAGAATCTTTTATATAGGCATCTTCTGCTGCCCAAAATCTGAAGGAAATTATTTTTAATACACATTCAACTGTATAAAAATATAAAAAATAATTATCAGTCATGTTACCTAAATTATTCGAATCAGTTGGATCACTTATTAAAATAAGGATTGTATTAGCTATAATTACAAGTAGAGATAAATAATCAAAAATAGGATTGTCTACAAAAAATCTACACCAAAATCTTATATATACCATAACTTTATTTATTTTTTTCCTTTGTTCAAGGCAACAAGAATAATCAAAATATCTTCTTGCTTGTTCTTCTTTTCTTAAAACTTTAAAATCGATTATTTCTTCTGCCCCAGTTTCTTTTGGACCACTCAGAGAAAAATGTGGGAAATCTCTTCTTTGTCCTTCATTAAAATAATATCCTAATATTCTACCTTTTTGTAATAATTTTTCTGTATTATTTAATTCTAATTCAACTTTTGGTTCTTCGACCTTTTTAATTTTTTCATATTCTTTTGTTAATTTTTTTATTTCTTCTTGTAAATCAGTTGTGTCTAATCCCTTTAAGTCATTTACTTCTTTTAATTTCTTTTTTTCTGTTAATCTCCTTTTACAATCTAACTTATTCATTTCTTTATTTATTTCTTTCTCTTCTTTATCTTGGATATTTTCTACGTCATATTTAAATACTTCGTCTTTAAAAAATTGCTCCTTATAAAATAAATCATATTCTACTAATTGACTTTTATCTACTGGTTTATCCATCTCTTTAAAATGATTTAATTTTATAAAAGTATCGTCGTTTAGTTCTTCTTCTTCATGTAAAGAATATTCTTCAATTTCATCTCCGTTTTCATCATTTTCTTTATCTTTTTCATTTTCTTTATCCTTTTTAGTTATATCGCGTGTTGTTCCTTTCTTTACAATTAATTTTTGAGTACGTCTTTTCTTTTCTGAACGAAAAGGGGTAGGGGACACCTCCTCTTTTTTGCCATAAAAATAGGCCAATTTTTCTAAAAAATGCAATTTATTAAAAGCTAAATTATTTTTAAAAACGAAAGCTAATAATTCTAAACCATTTTCTATTTGAGAATCAGCATTAAAATCACCTGCATAAGATTCGGTATTACTAACACTTTCTCCTTCATATAGTCTTGAATACTTTTCATTTTGCTTATTAATTTGCTCCTCTAATGTTTTCATTTCTAATTCTCTTTTTTTCATTTGTATTTCAATTAAATTTAAATATTCTTTTTTTCTCCGTTTAAGAAGTTCTAATTTTTTTGTTTTTGATTGTATTTTTCTTATATTTCTTTTATCGTCGATTTTTTTTTCTTCTCCACTTTTTTCTTTTTTTATTTCAGTTTTAATTTCATTTTTTTTTTTAATATTAATATTAGTAGTTATGTTATTTTCAACAGAATCACCCAAAGGTGGATTCAAAAATTTTGATGTTTTTTTTTGCATTGAAGTTCTTAAATATTTATTTACTGTTTCTAATTGTTTTCTTGGTTTTCCTCTGGCTTTCTCAATTTTTCTTGCATCTTACGCAAGTGTCTCATATTATTAGGTTCAGCATAAGGATTGAATGGAGCATATTTACCATATACACATGAAGGCAATCCAGTTTTTGGGTCAATATATTCTTCGACTCTCTTTTCAGGTCCTTTTCTGAGGGGTATTTGTCCGATAATAATATTTTCTTTATCTCTAATTTCTTGAATTCTATTATTAACATATTGTTTCCTATTTTGTTGAACAGTTTTCTGTGATTGGTAAATAGCAAGCCATTCTCTCGGTGGAGGTAATCCATTTTTAAATCTTTTTTCTAATAAAGCATATGCATCTTCTTTTTCTTTTTTTGTACTTTCTAATTTTGTTAAAATAGCTTGGAACATAGATAATTCAGAAGTAGATGCAATATTTTTTCTAGTTATATCATTTAATTTTATTTCATATTCATTTATTTCTTTACTTATTTTAAGATTTTTGCCCCTATCTTCTAAAGCTTTTTTCCTAAGTTTTTCAGCAATTTCATTTATTTCATCATTTATTAATTCTTTTTCCAACAATTTCTCTTTTTTTTCATTTAAGAATTCTGTGAGTTGATCATATTTTAATTTAAGATAATTAATATCTAAATCTTCCCCAGGTAATTCATTTTTTAGATTATTTTCGGGATTTTCCACATATTTTATTAATTTTTCCAAAGTTTGATTCAGGATTTTTAATTCAGTATCAAGCTCTTTAATTTTATTTGATAATTCTGGAATTTCAGGAATTTTTTTTCTGTTGACTTCAATAAATCTTTCAATTTCTTTTACTTCAACTGCACTTCTTTTGACTACAGCCTCTTTTTCTAAAATCTTTTTATATAATTCGTTAATTCTTGTTTCGATATGATGGATTTTTTCATAAAAAATACATAATTCATCATTTCTATCAATTAATTGTATACCTGTATAATTTCTGCTTTCACATGCCAATTCATAATCAACACGAAATGATACCATTTCATTTTCTATTGAATTGATGATTGAATGCAATTTTTCATTTTCATTTGTTAATTTTGTTATTTCTTCTTTATATTTCAAGTTTTTCAAACCATATTGATTTATTTCCTGTTTCAATGAATTATGTTTTGCATTCATTTTATTTAAATCTTTATCTTTATCAATAATTTTATTATATATTTCGCTTAATTCACTATCTAAAATATCCATTTCTGTTGTCAAAATTTTCATTTTTTCTTTCAATTCTGCTCTATTTTGGTTTGAATTTTGTATTTTTACAACATTTTTATTCCTTTCACCTAAAACTGTTTTATATAACACATTATATTTTTGATACATATGTCTCAGTTCTTCATATTTTTTTGTCATATCCAAAAATATTAATTCTTTAATTTGAATTTCTTCATTAATTAAATTTGTTTCTTCATCTAAACGCTCTTTTGTTCTCATTATATTTTCTTTTTTAGCCTTTATTTCTTCAATTCTTTCTCTAGCTTGATCAGTTCTTTTAATAATATTTTTTTCAATAGCTTTTAAATCATTATAATTTTTATCTAACCCTGCACGGGTATCTTCTGTTACTTTTTTGCATTCTTCTTCCTTTTTAACTTTTTCCTCTTTATCTTTTTTTTGTCTATAAACCTGTTGGATTTGCTCCTCAATATTATTAAAATCTTCCCTTAATTTTTTAAGCATTAAATTATCCTTTGCTATTTTATTTTTTTCATCTGTTAATATAGTAGTCTCGCTACCAACTTTTGATTCTAAATTCGTTTTATTTCTCTCACTTTGGTTTGCTCTTAATTGCTGCTTTTTTAAATTATCTTTTTTTAATTCTAAATTTTTTTGCTTTCTTTTTTTCTCGTCTTCACATAAAGATCTTTTTTCAAAATCAGATTTGATTTTTTCACATAAGGACTTATTTTCTCCATCTCTTTGATTAAATTCTTTTTCTAGACCATTTTTTTGCTCAAATAATTTTTTACTTTGTTCTTCTAATTGCTTAATTTTCTCTAAATAAGAATTATTCTCACTAACTAATTTTTTATTTTCCTTGGCTATTTGCTCTAAATTAATAGTTTTTTTCTTTATCTCTTCTTCAAGTCTTTTTTTAGCATCTTCATTTAATTTATTTGTCCTATTATCATTTTCAATTTGGTTAATTTTTGTATCTATATTTGAAGTTAAATCGCTTATTTCTTTCTCAATTTTTTTTTTCTCGAATTCCATTTTTTCTTTCAGGGAAGTTAAATTTTTGTAATTTTCCTCCTCTTTTGCAATATCATTAATTAATTTTTGATTTTCGTCTTTTTTTTGTTGATTTTCATTTTCTATTTCGGCTAATTCCTTTAAGAGTTGAGCAGTTTGCCTGTCCTCGTTTTCTTTTATGGCTTGTTTTAGCTTGGCTATCTCTTCTTGATTTCTTTCTATATCATAATTACTTTTAAGAGCTCTGTTTGTTTCATATTCTGTTAATTGGGATTTAGCTTGCTCTCTTTCTTCTAATTTTTTACTGATTTTATCGTTTAAATCATTTTGTTGTTTTGATAAAAAGGCATATTCATTTAGAGTTTTAGTATTTTCTTCTTTTAAAGCATTTAATCTTTTGTCTAATAGTTTTTCAAATTCCATATAATTTACTATACAATCTTGTATTTTTACTAATTTTTTTAAAAATTTATTGAATGTGTCTTCATCTATTGCATGATCATCATGCAAAGCTGTAAGGATGCTATAAGCTTTTGTACTTTTTATATCATTCTTTGGATCATTTTCTCCTTCTCCCTCCTGGATTTCTTCCATTTAATTTAAAATATAATTTTTAGATATTATTTATATTTATGTAAGTTATATTAAATTTAATAATAATTAAAATTTAAAAATTATTGTATATAATTATTAGAACATATTAATCTTGCTGCATTTGTTCGAAGAAATAGGACTATACTTTATTAGTATTATTATTC
>JAJJKT010015867.1:0-12221 GCA_023805755.1 Eremoplastron rostratum | reverse complement strand
TACTCTGCTTATCATCATGGCTGCGTTCAGTGCACTGCTACTCCGCCGCTCTGTTCTCACGAGGAGTTTGCAGACTCAGCTTCGCTTCGGGCTGCCGGGCTCCCGGCGTTCGAACTGCCGCGTACTCGTGCATTGCATCTTCTCTCCGCCGAATGCTGATTGCGCAGATGTATTTCGCATAGTGTGCACTGAACTGCCGCGCGGCCGATGTGTCGTGAGCGAGGAACCATTCGGAGCGGCCATTGCTTCAAGTAGCTCCGTTGGTCTCCGCAGCGAGGGACCACATCGTGACAGCGGCCTATACAGAAGTATCAATCATCTGCTATTACTTCGGCCGGGGACTGGATTGCAGATTGTGAATAATTAGTGCCGGTTTGCTGAACGTTTTTTAAGACGGCTGGAATTGAACATGCTTGTGCGTTATAATCACAAGGCATACTTATGCGCAGGGAGGGGTTTTCTGCAAAATGATAGAATTCAAAAACGTTACTAAGAGATTCGGAAATAACATTGGTCTTATAGATGCCAACGTTCATATCAACAGGGGGGATTTCGTTTTCCTTGTCGGACCGAGCGGAGCGGGCAAGACCACGTTGATACGCATTATCAATCACATCACAATGCCCGACGAGGGTAGCGTGACCTTTGACGGCCACCCTTTGCGAGCCACGGATGTGTTGAACATCGGCTACCTGCCGGAAGAACGCGGCTTGTACAAGAAAATGAAGGTGGGTGAACAGGCCGTGTACTTGGCGCGGCTGAAGGGATTGTCGGAAATGGATGCCAAAAGGCGCCTGCAGTGGTGGTTCGAAAAGTTCAACATCATGCCATGGTGGAACCGCAAGCTGGAAGAGCTCTCAAAGGGCATGCAACAGAAGGTGCAGTTTGTCATTACGGTGCTGCATGAGCCGCAGTTGCTCATCTTTGACGAGCCGTTCAGTGGTTTCGACCCCGTGAACGCTGATTTGTTGAAGCAGGAGATACTTGGTTTGCGAGACAAAGGGCACACCATCTTGTTCTCGACACACAATATGGCTTCGGTGGAAGAAATATGTGACAACATTGCCCTGATAAACCACTCGAAGGTAGTGTTGCAGGGCGAAGTGAACGATGTGCGGCAGCGATACAAGGAAAACACCTACCGTATCGTGATACCGGCTGACAAGACGTTGCCTGAAAGTGTGGAAGTGCTGTCGTGCGAAGAACAGATGGGACACAAGGTGCTGCTGGTGCGCAAACCGCAAGATGAAAGCCCTTCCGCTTTTATCATACGTTTGGCCAAGGAAACGGATATCCTGGAGTTTTCAGAACAGTTGCCCTCAATGAACGATGTGTTCATCCGTGTGGTAAAAGAGGACGAATTAAGATAGGTAAAAGGAGGACATTATGAATAAAATATGGATTATCATATTGATAACCCGGTTGACCCTATAGAAATATCTTTATTTAAAGAGCATACATGCCAATATTTATTAAATCTCTTAGATAATTTGCCTAAAGAAGAAAAAACATTAATAATAGAAAAATCTTGTATATCTAAGCTTAATTATATTACATCTTTAGATCCTTTAATAGAACGAAAAGTTCGAAAAGATTTAGTTCTTTTAGAAGCAAAAAATTTCGTATCCCCCACCCCCATTCTTATTTATATGATTTCCCCCTCCATTACAAGTTTAAAAATTATCGAAGAGCATATTTTAGAAAACAAACAAAAAGAATTTCATATTATTTTTATTCCAAAAATATCAACAGAATGCTCTTTATTTATAGAAAATAGTAAAAATAAATCATATTATAATATTCATAATTTAAATATTGATATGTTTTCCCTAGATTATGATTTAATAAGTTTAGAAGATGATGATGCCTTTCATAATATTTATGTTGAGGAAAATTATGAATGTTTATCGGCTTTAAAAAGAGTAATAATAAAATATAAAACAGTTTTTGGAAAAATAAAATATATTTATTCGAAAGGTCCTTTAGCAAAAAAATTAAATGAAATTTTATCAAACCAAGAAGACTCCTTTGATAATAATAATGAATTAGAAACATTGGCCTGTTTTATTTTTGATAGAAGTGTGGATATGGTCACACCTCTATGTTGTAATTTTACTTATGAAGGTTTAATTGATGAATGTTTTGATATTAATTTTAATTCGATTAAAGTGTCGCCGAAATTGTTAGAAAAAGATTTAAAGCAAGATTCAATTAAAATTGATTTAAGTAGAAATGATAAATTTTATACAATGATAAAAAACTATAATTTTACAAAAATAAGAACTTTCCTATCTAATAGATTAAAAGAGCATTCTTCTATATTAAAAGAAGGGAAAGAAAAATATGATGATATGCAAAAAATTCAAGAAAATTTAACAAAAGTTAAGCAAGTACAAGAAGAACGTGGCTCTTTAGCTAATCATATTAATTTAGCTGATTATATTTCTAAAAAACATAGATTACCAATATATAAATTATATTTAAATTTTGAACAAAGTATGCTAGTTGGAGATTATCCTGAAAAATTAAATGATTTTATAGAAGATGAAATAGGTAAAAAAGCTGATAAATATAATATATTAAAAATTATTTGCCTTGCAAGTATTATCCATGGGGGTATAAGGTATAGATTTTATGAGCAAATAAAAAAAGATTTTTTAGCTGTATATGGATATAAAGATATATTTCTTTGGCATAATTTAGAAAAAATGGAAATTTTAAAAACTCAAGACAGTAATTATTTTTTTTCTGCTGCAAAAAATGATTTAAATTTAATATATGAAGAATTTGATCCTATTAATCCAAATGATAGTTCCTATGCATATAGTGGCTATAGCCCTATTTGTATTCGTTTAATTGAAAAAGCATATAAAGAAGGGTGGGGAACTATTAAAGAAACTTTGAAAAAAATTCCTGGGGAAACGGATTTTCCTCAGGATGAAAGTGAGATGAATAATGAAAATAACGAAAAAAAATATTTTTTGGCCGTTTTTATTGGAGGAATAACTTATGGAGAATTAGGGGCTATTAGATATTTAAATAAAGCTAATAAAAATAAAAAAATTATTGTTTTGACAACATCTATGATTAATACTAAAAAAATATTTATATAAATAATTTTAAAATAATTTAATATCTCCCCTTCCTGGGCTATTTAACACAAAAATTTTATGATTTCTTTGTTCATTTTTATCCTTTGCACTTTCATCGTTATTCTTTTCATTTATTTTTACCATGATTAATGCATGATCCATTTCTTTATTAAAATGAAAGTCAATAAATGTATGATTTATTTTCAAACTTCTTGCTATTATGTTTGTATTTAAATCAACCATATCATATACTTCAATTTTTTTTTCATTTTTATTATATATAAATAAATAGTCTTTACTGAAGTAATCACTATATTTTTTAATTCCATTTGGAACAATTTCAAATCCAAGCTTAACTTCTTTAATCAAATGGAAATTTATGGAAAAAGAACATAAACTTTTCCTAGATTTAATATAAACAATTAAACTAGGCAAAGGACTATGAAAAATTATGACATAATCAGCATATAAATTACTTGTTATATTTTGATTATTATTTGAGTCTGTTTTGTTTTTATTCATTTTTGGTAAAATATTTTCTTTTAATTTGTAAGAATTAAATAATTTGCAGGTTGGAATTGTATATAAGTTAATATATCCATTTATATCACAAACTGCAAATATATTTAAATTTTCATTTAAATCTATTGATGTAATTTCGCTCTGATTATCTTGTATAATTTTATGCAAAGTCCATTCTTCTTTATTTAATTTATTAATAATAAATATAAATATTGTACCGATTTTATTTACACATATAACGAATGTTTCACTAAAATCCATTTTCATGTGAATAATAGGGGATATTTCACTTGTTGAAATAATTGTTAAATTATTTTTTTGAGATTTATCTTTTTTATTTCCCGAGTCTTCTAGATTTGTTATTAATATATGTCCGTTCCAAAATCCTCCTTGAGCTATATGGTTCCCCTTATCATATATAATAGTAGGGGCTAATTCTGGATTCATTCTATATTTTGGAGTTCTTATCATTTTATCATATTTAGAAATAGTTTCTTTATTTACTAAATTTTTATTATCTTCTTCATCTTTTGTTTCTTGATCTTCTTCATTATTATTCTCTTCATTATTATTATTTTCACCAATCATTTTATTTTTATTTTCTTCTGTTTCTTCATTTTCTTTTACTATTTTTTCTTCCTCATTTTCCTTTATTTCTTTTGCTTCTTTTGTTTCTTTTGTCTCTTCATTTTCTTTTGTTTCTTTTGATTCTTCATTTTCTTTAGCATTTCTATTTTCTTTATTTTCTTTATTTTTTACTTCTTTATTACCTTTTATATTTTTATTCTCTTTATTTTCTTTTGTTTTATTTTTTTTGAAAAATCCTTTTTCATTCGTTTTTGAAATTATTTTAATTTTATCTTGATATAAAAATAATATTTTTTCATTTTTAATATCTTCATTCTTTTTTAAAGTTGAATATATTCTAAAAGGCTCTCCTTCTAAGTAAACTTCAGAATCTTTTATTTCCAATAATTCTTCTTTATTGCCCATATTCCATATATTATCATTTTTACCCAATTTTATCTGATAATTATATAAAATAGGCTTTTTTTTTAAATCTTTGACTGGATATCTTTTACTAGTATCATTTTTAAAAAGTTGACAAGGGGTAACTCCAAATTCAACCATTCTTTTTTGATAAATTTTGTCAGTAATGTCAAGATGATTGTGAATTTCATCATAATCTTCATATGTTTGCTTAATAAATAAATTACCTAAGGTCCTTGCGGCTTTTCCCTTTTGTTTACTTCCAAATATTATATTAAACCATTCATTAATTTTTTCACTAATTTCTATTGATTCGAGTATTTCCCTATGCTTTTTTATAAACATATAAGCATCTCCTTTTCCAGCCCATGGAGGCATATCAATATCATTAACTAAAACGGGCTTCTTTGTTTTTTCATTAATTACTTCTCCTAAATTTAAGTTATTTAAATTATAAAACATTTCAGGCAAACAGAAAAATTCTGGAATTAATTCTCTTAAATCTGATTTTTGTGTCATAGCACAATCAAAGCTATTTGCTACAGAATTAAAAAGTCTATTTGGATCATCGAAATTTTTCCCTTGTAATTCAATTCTTATATAAGAAAATGGGAAAACTCTTACTAAATAATAAGTTAAATATAATGAAGTGCTATAATGTGAACCATATCTATCATAATTTTCATCTTTATCATCATCATTTTCTAAACTTTGCCAATGATCAAGATAATTATCTTTTCTTTCCTTTGAATCAAGAGTTATATCCATCATTCCCATTGGTGTCCCAAATGGCCTTATTAAAGGAGGAATTTTGTCAAAAGAATTATGAGAATTAAGATTTGCACTATGAGAAGGGGTAAGACTTAAAGTTAGATTCTTATTAAAAGCTGGAATTTGATTGTCTAAACTCGGCAAAACTTTACTGGTGTAGTCAGTTATTATCCATGGAAATACTGGGTATTGATTTGGGTCATTATAACTTCTGTTTGAATAAATATTCAATGTATTTAATAAAGTAAATGTTGATATTTCCCATTTGGCCCATTTTGAGTAAAGATATCTAATACTTGAGCCTTTTTTAGTGTTAAATAATAAATAATAATTATTATAATTATATAAAATATTATTTTTGTTGATGAATCCTATTTTTTCTTCATATTTAGAATAATCAATTGTTATTTCTTCTAATTCATTGCTGAAATAAAATTTTATTGAATCTAAAAATGGTTTAAATTTTCTTTCTTCTATTCTAAAAAAAAGACTTTTTTTATCTTGGGTATAAAATTCCAATACATTGTTTTTAAAATAATACCTTCTTTTAAAAATTAATTCAATTTTTTCTAAAGGTATTTTAATATAATAATAATTATATTTCTCTTCTTGCCCTTTAAATATTGAACCAAAACAAACTTTTTTATCAGCGTCATAATCATCTTCATCTCCTTCTCTTTTAGTTTCATAACTATAAAATCCAATCTCTTGATCATTAATATAAACTACTCCCCTAATATGAAAAGGTAATTTAACTAAACAAGCTTCTGCAAATAAATGAACTTTATTCTTTCCAAAATGTTTTTCTCTAATATAATTAATGAAAATTTTATAATCTTTTTCATTAAAACTATTTAAATTTTCTTCATTTTCACTTTCTTTTATAAGAGGGAAACATTCTTGATTTAACTCAAATAAAGGAATTATTTGTTTAGTAATATTAGCATTTTGCTTTATATCACTTACATTTGATGTAGAATTATTTAAAGAATCAAATGAGGAATGGGAAGTTGCTGAAATTTCTAATTTATTTTCAGATTTTTGTTTTTCTTTATCTTTATTAGAATTTGTATTATTATTTAATGCTTTTTTCTTCTTATCATTTAAACCAAAAGATATATCAATAACTTTTGTTATAGGAATTACATCTTTTTCATTATTTCTAAAAATATTATTTTTAAATAAGCTAAATTTTGGTAAATAATAATCTATATCAATTATTGGAGTCATAAGTATTTTAGTAAAATCATTTGTCATATGATTCAATAATTTATATTTAAGTCTATATGTTTCATTATCATAGAAATATTCTGGGTAACTCCATATACTATTAAATTTAAACAATTTTTTCTTTGTATTTCTATAATTATTACATCTTATAAATTCTTCTACTTCAATTTTTTTTTTATTTAATTTTATTTGCTCATTTAATTGCTTGCTCTTTTCTCCTATATCATTATTCAATTTATTTAAGTATTTATTTTCTGGATAATAATACGGAATTAGGCATAAGTCATTAGGATATTTTGAAATATTTTTTCTATTATCATATAAAGGAATTATTTTTTCTATCATAGAATGTCTTTTTTGCATAAATGATATGAAAGGATATAAATCTTTATTATATTCTTCGTAATGATTTTCATAAAATTTTTCAATGTTTTTATCATTTAGGAATTTATTGATAGATTCTTCAACTGCAACAAATTTACTATCATCTATTTTTATTTCTTTAACATCTTTTGGAGAAAATGAAAAACCACAAATTTCATCTAAATAATTCTTTTCATTCAAATTATTATTATTTATTTCTTTATCTACAGACAAATTTAAATCCTTTGATTCCACATTTGTTTTAATTGGATCATCCATTTCCGGAGTAGGACTAATTAAATAATTATAGAAATGAATATCCGTATTATAGTTTTGTCTAAAACTTTTATTTTTTGTTCTTTTTCTTTCATTTAGTTCCAAATTAATTTCATTATCTAAACTATCTCCTAATGTTTTTCTTAAATTATTTGTTTCACTTTTATTTAAAGTAGAGCACTCATTATACATTTTTTCCATTAGTAAAAAAGCTCCACTTTTCTTGACTCCTTCATTTTGAGATTTAAACATATTTTTGAAAAATGTCATCATTCCTTGTTTCTTATTTTCTTCCTCTTTTACTCCTCTATATATTTTATTTAATATTTTTAAAAAATATCCAAAATTTTCAACATAAATTCTGTTTAATTTTTTTAAATTTTCTCGAGTTTTTTTATCCTTTTCAGGAATATCAGATTCACTTCTATTTGCATATTTAGATTTATATTCATTTATTTCATTTTTTAATTCTTTTATTTTATGATAAAAATAAAATAAGAAATTAAATAGTATACATTCAACTGTGAATTGAATATCTTTATATTGATCTTCTTTAAGCCATTTTTTCTTTTTTACTAATTCTGCACTATTTAAAGTTGATGAAGAGATAATTAATAATAAAATATATAATCTTAAATCTTTGAAGTATTCATTTAGTTCTGTCATGTTTCCACCAATATTTAAAAAACTAATAAATAAATGATATATTATAAAGACTAAAGGCATTCCTTCATTACAATAATTATAATCTTTATATTCTTTTAAAAAATCATCATCAAAATAATAAAATAGTATTTCCAATTCTCCTAAATTACTATTTTTACTATTTCCTATTATATATTTTGAATATATTTCATCTTCATTTTTTACAAATTTTTTTTCATTTCCACTCCATATAGGCGAACATATTAAAAAAACAATTCTTATAAATATATAATCAATAATTTTATTTTCAAATAATTCAAGATATTTTATATAATCAATTTTTTCTTCTTTTTCTTTCTTATTAAATAAAATATATTTAAATTCTTGTGATATTTTTCTTATTAAATCAATATTTTTTTTATCCTCTCCTTTTTCAAAAAAATTTTTATCATATTCAATTTGATAAAATGTGAAAAATTCAAAAAATAGATTAATAAAATATAGAGTATGTTTTGCCTTTGGATTGTTTAATAAAATTTGATCTGAAAAAGTAGTTATACTAGAACTACTAAATAATTCTTGAATAAATTCATTAATAAAATTATTCATTTTATTATAAATACTATTTTCATTTTTCAATTCTAAATAATATCTACTCCATGATAATATAAAATCAAATTTATATATTTTTGTATCAAATATAAACTTTAAAATTTCTTTACATTTTTTATAAACTTCATCAAAAATAGCTTTTTTTTCTTTTTCATCATATGGTTTCTCTAATTGTTCTAAAGTATCAGAATTTTTATAAATATTTATAGAAAATCCAGGAACAAATGGAGTTTGATTTTTTTCTTTTTCTTGATTTTGTAAAATGTAAATCTGGAACGATATTTCTATTAGCCAAAGTAATAAATTTTGATTGTTTATTAATTCATTATAAATAAATTCTTTTCTAATAAAATCTTGGTCTATTAAAACTGAATCTTTCTTATCTTGTTCTTCCCCTTTTTTTTGCTTTGAATCTTTTTTATCTTGTTTTTGCCCTTTTATTAGATCTGATAACCATAATACAAAAGATTTTATTAATAATAAATCTCCTTTTGAAACAACTTGAATTAATAGTTCCAATTTAAAATTTAGATTTATATTATTTTTAAAATATAAAATTATTTTTTCATATAAACTATTTATTAAACAATTAAATTTTTTTTTATTATATTTTGCACAAATTTTTTTTTGAATTTCAGAAGGAGAAAACAAAAAATATTTAACTCCTTTTATTTCTATTTCTGATTTAAACTCATATTTTTCTTCATCAGAAATATTATCATCTTTTTTTATCTCATTTTCCAATTTTTCTTTTTTTTCCTCAATAATTTCATTTTTCATTTCATTATTGATATCAACTTTATCATTAGAATTATCTTGTTTTACTTCATTTTCTTTGGTCTCTCCATCATATTTATTATTCTCATCATTTTTTTTCTCTTTATCTTTTATATTTTGTGAATTATCACTTTTTTCTTTATCTTGACTTTTATTTTTTGATATTAAATTATTTACTTCATCAAGTAAGAAAATTGGTATTATTTCATTTTTTAAAAATATTTGTTTTTCCGTATCATCAAAAATATTTTTTTCTTTTGATTTTTCTTCTATAAGAAAAAGTAAATTTAATATATCTACTTTTACATCAAAAATTGATGTTTTGAAAACATATAATGCAATATCAAATAATTCTTTTTTTTTATCAAACATTCTCACAAAATAGTCATATGTAAAATTTGATATAAATTTAGTAACTAAATATATAATGCTTTTTTGAAGACAAGGAGAAATATCAAATGTTAATAAATAGAAGAAATAATATAAATTATTATCTTCAAATATATCTTCTTCCATTGAATTTAAACTTTTACTGCTACTGGTGCTTCCTTTGTGAGGAAAATTAACAACTTTATTAGCATTATTATTTGCATTTCGTACTTTATCAAGATTTATTGAATATTTTTGATCAAAAATTATTTGAACCAATTTTTCAACAGGTTGTAATAAATTTGATAGTTCCGGTTCCATTATTTCATAGCTATCATTGAAATAATCCGCATGGGCTTTACAACAAAATTTATATTTATTATTTCTATCATAATAAAGCAATAATTTTATTATTCTTATGAAATCTATTTCAATATTTCTATTTCCTGCAGTAATTGAAATAGTATTTATTATATGTTTTTGATCATCTTTACTAAATTTATCTAATATTTTTTCATTTATTAATATGTAGTCATGGAATTGCTTATTTAATTTATAAAAATCATTTTCTTCACGGTCGTTTAAAAATGCTAAAATCAATTCAAAATTATCTATTAATGAATTATCAAAATAATTATCAGGTATTTTTTCTAAAAAATAGCTTAAATACATGAAAAAATTTGAATCATTTTCTTTTTTTATAGCTTTTTCATGTAGATTTGAAAAAATAAAGTTTGATATTGTATTAAAATATAAAGAAAAATTTTCTTGAGATAAAAGTTCTGGATAATTAGCCATTAATTCTATAATAGGCAATAAATTTTCAATTCCACCTAATATACCGAAATCATCATCAATAATTCTCGAATAAATATGAACTCCATTAAATGAAGGAGATTTAGTTTTAAATTTAGCATCCAAATTATTTATTGAATCTCTTAAAATTAATATAGATTCATTTAATGATGAATTTTCTTCATTTTTTGGACATATATCAACTCTTGTAGGCATGTACATAGCTATTAAATTATTATTAAAAAAATCTTTAAAATCATCTGAATTAATTTTTAATTCATCTTCTATAATTATATTCTTTGATAATATATTTGGCTCAACTTGGTCTTTTAATTCCACTTTAGTAAAATAGGAAAATAATTCTTCACTATAAATCCCGTTTGAAAAAATTGATTTTAAAGAAAATATAGATTTTTTTTGAGATTCATTATTTTTATTTTTTTCATCTTTATTTGATTTATTAGACTTTTTTTCTTCGAAAGAAAATAAAAATTTAGGCAAACCATCGTTTTTTTTTTCTTTATATATAATTATATTTGTACATATACCAATAAAATTTTTAAACAAAATTATTTCTTTAATATCATCTTTAGTTTTATCTGTTTTTTCTTTTTCTATTTCAAAAGGAATAGGAGGTAATTCTTTTTTCTCTTTACCTAAATAAATTTCAGAATTAATCACTTTTTTTTTCTTGTTGTTATAAAATTTAATTGTAACACAATTTATTTCACTATCTAACAATTGAAAAAAAGTATTATCTCCACTATAAGTTGTAATTATATTATTATCTTTATCCATATTAATACCTAAAGAATTCCTTTTTTTATCATTAAATCTCATTTCTAAAATTTTAAAAGTAACATTTGAATATACAGATTTTATATATTCTGGAGGTAATACTTTAATAAAAAGCATAATGCATAGAGTATCATCTAAATTTAATAATTTTTTATTAGTATTATCTTTTGGATTCTCTTTATTAGAAATTATAATACTACTATCTGATTCACCACTAAAAAAAAAATAATTTGGAAGTTCATTATATGTTTTCATGTAACAAATATTTAATAATTTCAATATCCTATATAAATGGGTAGAATTCAATTTAATCGTCGGCTCATCAGGGGTTTCATTATTATTTTGAGTATTCATTTTTTTTTTTGCCGCTTCTGTTATATTTTTTTCATTTATAAAATAAATTAAAAAAGATAATATATATTTATAGGTTTCTTTATCCAATGTAATTTGTGATAATATTAAAATAAATAATTTTTGCAATTCTTCAAGATAATTATCTTCTTCATCTTTTGAATTTTCTGGATTTGTATAGAATACAAATTGATTTATTATTATTTTATATAAATTTAATTGCTTATTATCATTTATAGTATTTCGCATAAAAATTTCTGAATTAAAATTTACATTATTAAATAATGATTCTAAATATTTTAATATTTGAATTTTATTAATTGCTAAATTAGTATCAGATTGTAGATAAATTAATATATCTTCTATAATTTTTGATTTATTACTTCTTGGTATTAAAAAACTATTTTTTGCCTTTGAAATATCTTGAATCAGAGTGTCTGTAAATGAATTATTAGTATTATTTGTACTAGTTGATATAACACTGTCTTCATTTATTCCCCTATCATTCATTATTGATAGATTATTTGACGACATTTTTTAAATAATTAATTTTTTCAAATTATTGTTTATATTTTTATATAATATTTTTTTTAATAAATTCATAAATTAAATAAATATATTTTTATAATT
>JAJJKT010015866.1:0-12228 GCA_023805755.1 Eremoplastron rostratum | reverse complement strand
ATGATGAAGAAAAATTAAAAGCATTAGGTTTTAAAGATTATGAAATAGTAGATTTTAATAATAATCAAGCTATATTAATATATTATTCAATAATCAAAGCTGGAAGTTCATTAATAATTGGAGATAAACAAATAGAAATAAAATATGATTATTATTCATCATCAATTTATATGGATATTTATCCTGATAAAATTGTTAAAAATATGTTACAAACTGATATTTTAATTGATAATAGATATTCAACATTTATTAATGAATCTAATTATATCATTAATAATAATTTCACAGATGCTATTATAGCAGAAACAGGACCACAAATATTTAGTAATTTAAATATTGAACTTAATGAACAAATACCATATTTTTTCACTTAAAGTTCAACCTATAATTTATGTACTCCTCCCATTAAAAAAAATAACATAATTACAAAATTTTAAAAAACAAAAAAATAAAAACACGAATTTTAAAAAAAATTGAAAAAAAAACACGAATTTTAAAAATCAAAAAAATTAAAAACACGAATTTTAAAAAAATTTGAAAAATTTGAAAAAAAAACACGAACTTTAAAAAAATTTGAAAAAAAAAACACGAATTTTAAAAAAATTTGTTTTTTTAAAATTCGTGTTATTTTTTCAAATTTTTTTAAAATTCGTGAAAAAAAAACACGAAAAAATTTGAAAAAAAAACAAGATTTAAAATATTTTGAAAAAAAATAACGATTTTTAAAAAAATAAATTACAAAAAAACGCGAATTTTATTTCGTGTAATTTTAAAAATTTTTTTCATATTTCGTGTAATTTTAGAAATTTTTCAATAAAAAAAAAATTTTTGCAATTGCCGTTTATGATGAGGTTTATGGAATCTAGATAAAAATTTAATATATAATTTTGTTGAAAGAAAAAAAAATAAAGCAAATTAAAATAAAAAAAATTTAAGTCAAATACCGTAAATCTCACAATAGTCCCCCATCTTATTCAATGTAGGCCAAAAAAATTGAGGGAAATTCCAGGGCCATCATTTTTATTCAAAAATAATGAATTTATTAACCTTTCTACTTTTGTTTGAAAAATAATACAAATAAAAGAATAGTCCTTATCAAAATGAACAAAAGAAGCCAGGTTAATTTATTTAAAATTTATAATGAAATTTATAATGATTTAGCGTTATTTTTCAGGGGGGACATTTCCGAGGCATAAAATTTCGCGGTTCAGAGGAAAAATTAGGGGGGAGGGAGTATTCCAGGAGGATTATTGTGGGATTTACATTATATGATAATAATAAATTTATATTTTGGTTTAGTAAAAAAATCTAGGATATTCAATTTTTAATCTAATTAAGTTTAGAAAATTTTTAAAAAAAATTTCAAAAATTAATTAAGATATTGACTCAACAAGAAATACTTTAGTTTTACCTTTATTTCTCCTGAAAAAAGAAAGAGATGAAATTTATGAAAAATAAATATAGAAATAATAAAAGAATAAATAAGAAAGAAATTGAGAAAATCAAATTTATAAAACTTTTGTTAACTTTGCCGCTTTTGTTCGAATGGAAGTGATACTTACCATACTTTATTAGTATTATTATTCAAACAAACTTAGAAAAGTTAATAATAGATTTTTTGAAAAAGAAAATAAAAAATTTAATTTATTATAGATAAAAATAAAAGTAAATGTTTAATATAATTATTATACCTTAAATTTCATGATTACCATAATCCATGTTGTCATTTTTCCCCAAAAAGTTTGAAAAAATGGCCCAAAAATGAGGGGGAAAATGACAAAATACCTTATAATTTTTTTACTGTTTTGCATATACTAATTATAATAAATAACTATATCAAATTTGTTAAGTTATTTTATATTTTTAAATCTTTTTATTATAAGTTTTAGTTTTGTTTTGGTTGCTTGTTTTGAGATTTAATTTTTTTTTCTTTATTTTTTGTATCTAAATTTTATAAATTTTTTTAAACAAGGTATAAATATGATAAATTCGAAGAAACTTTTTGGGAGGGAAATGACAAAGTGCCGATAGGGAGAAAAAAAGTTTTTTAGAAAAGGGGGAGAAATGACAAATAGGGGAAACGACAACGTGGAATATGGTATATGTTTTTAAATATTTGACTTTTTCATTATAAAAAATTGTTCTAATATCTATCCATTTTCAACGTTCGGTGAGGGTTTCATTCTAAAAAGAGAAATCGGATAACCATGAAGTTTATGTAGTTAAAAAATATATATTTATTAAATTATTTTATATGCAAATTATATTATAATTATATTTTTAAATATTTTAAATTATTGTATTTGAAGACGAAATATCCTTGGATAATATAAAATGTGAAAATCTTTTAAAATTAATTATTATCTGATTTTTTTCACATATTTAATTTTCAAAATGATATTTTATCCAAATTTGAGCATTCATCAATATATTATTAATTATTTTTAATTTTTTTAATATAATAGAATGAGTTATTTAATATCTAAATCTTT
This sequence comes from Eremoplastron rostratum, assembly GCA_023805755.1. NCBI lineage: Eukaryota > Ciliophora > Litostomatea > Entodiniomorphida > Ophryoscolecidae > Eremoplastron > Eremoplastron rostratum. The sequence goes on along the minus strand of JAJJKT010015866.1, from coordinate 9,736 downwards.
TGTCCTCATATTAAAAGAAAAAATAAAAATATGAATTCACATAAACAATAAACCTTTTCCAAAGTTAATTAAAAATAGGAATATTGATTGATTTATTTTAACTGAAAGCTTCTTTCAAAAAAATAGCTGTTTTAGGGGAGCAATTTTCCTAAAAATATGTTAGATAGCAAATTGAAGGATATCCTTTTGAAAAAACATATTATAGTTATTGATTTAAATAAAACATAAATTTATATTACCGTAATGGCCATAATTATTGCACCCCCTCCACCAAAAACCGGGGGGTGCAATAATTATGGGACAATATTATAGTATTTATAAAAATATAAAATTATATATATACTATGATAATTATTTCTTATGTATCAATAATTTCATGATAATTGAGGGGGATGCAATAATTATGGGATGTTAAAATTTGAAATGCTGCCCCAAAAGGAGGGGGTGCAATAATTGTGGCCATTACGGTAATTAAAATTAATCAATGCTATTTTTATTTTTTAACATTTCTACTTTTGTTTGAAAAATAATACAAATAAGTATAGTCCATATCGCTTCGAACAAATTAATAATATTTCTTTTTTATTCTCTTTTCTACAAAATTAGCCTTGCTTCCTTTGTTGGTTGTGATACTGACTTTACTTTATTTGTATTATTTTTCGAATAAGCATATAAAGGTTAATACTTATAAATTACCATATTCTTTAGAATAAGACAAAAGCATTTTCATTTAAAGATAAGATAATTTATATTAAAAGAAAATGAAAAGTAGGGTAAATTTATTCTAAAGAATCAAGTGATTTTATTTTTGAAAGCTTACAATTTAAATTTAAAATAAAAATTTGAAGTTGAAATATTTTAAATATATAAATGGATGGAGGTTTTTCTTACAGTGATATAATGGGACTTAATAATTTATTAATTTTTCTTTCATATTATATAGATGAATTAAAGTATTTTGCAAATGTTAAGCCCCAGCGATAAATTTTTTTTGGACTTAACAAAAGGAAGAATAATAAATAAAAATAATTTAAAATAGCTTAACATCAAAAAACATGAAATAAAAATTTAATTAAATTAGCATGTCCAAGATCAGGGGTTTTATAACATGGAGGCTTCACCCCCCAAAAATATGGTAATATAATTTAATCATATTTTTTATCTACCTAATCAATTAGTTTATTCTCTATGAAGATTAAATGGAGGAAAAGAAGAAGAAGATGAAAGCAATAAATTTTATTCAAATGAAACTCAATCAACCTTAAACCCTGGAAATATAATAGGTGGAAAAAAAGAAAAAAGTGAAGTCGCCCCTCCAAACACAAAAATAGAATCAAAATACAATCATCGTATGTTAACAAAACAAAAAAATGAAATTTGGACCGATAAAGACTTTTTAGAGGATAACTTAAAAGAAGATGGAAGACCAAAACCAAAATATGAAATATTATATAGACAAAATGTTTCAACTGAAGATATATATTTGGGATTATCAGAAAAGGATCCATCTTCAAATTGTTGTGACCAATTAATAATGAAAGTTTATTTACCTAATACTAATTTGAAAGAAATCGGGTTGGAAGTTAGAGAACAAAGTATACATCTAACTACTCCTCAATATTTATTGAACCATATTTTACAATATAAAGTTTTTAAAGATAAAACAGAGGCTAAATGGGATAAAAATAAAGGAATATTACAACTAACATTTTTCGTTAAGAAAAAAAATATATTAGATGAATTATGTGGAGAAGAAAAAGAAAAATAAAATAGAAATTAAATATATTTTATATCATTTTTATTAATATATTCCAATAAAAAATTTCCCCTCAGAATAATCCCCATGAAAATTTCAGATTTCCTATTTTTATATTATCCTTGGAATTATACTAAATATATATATATACGAAGATAAATTTATTATGCCCTTCAACAAAATGTTTAATTTTCATTCTCCAAGTTGATTATTATAGGAAATAGGTATTTGAATTATTAATACTTTAAAAATTTTGAAAATTTTTTTCTGGATATAAAAATGTAATCAGTTTTTATTTTAATAAAAATATTGAAATATGAATTATTATTTTTGCTTGGAAAATGGGTTTTATAATAGTTTAATTTTTAGTAATTGTCCTTTTTAGAAACTAAATTTTAATTGTTATTATATTTCATAAAATGAAAGCTATTTTTTTATATAATTTTATTAAAATATATTATATTATATTTTCTTTTGTGATTCATCGATTCTAAATTTTCATTAATGATGAACTTTAAAAAATGGTAGTTCATCACCTATAAAAAGAAAAAACTAATTTACCTAAATTTTAAAATCATTTAAATCCACTATTTCAAAATTATTTAAAAAATATTAAATATATATGACAAATAATTTTGTTGAACTAAACATTAGTTTACCATATACTCTTTAAAATAAAGTAGTTAGATTTTTAATCTTTTTTATAAGAAAAAATTAAACCTTTTAAATAAATATACTAGTATAAATTATAATAAACTATTTTAAATGTTAAAACATAATATTTAATTTATATAATTTTATATAATTAAATTATATATGGTTTTTCATTCAATAAATATTATAATCTTATAAAGGTTAAATTTCTAATTATTATTTATTGAAAACTTTTACTTATTATAGTCCTTCTAATGCTTGGACATCAATAATTCCATTAATAGTACATGTGAACTCCTCTGTCTGTTGAGTATCTTCTTTTTTGACATAATAAAAATCTCTAACATAATTTTTCATTGCCCTTTTTTGATCTTTTTTCATTTCTCTTACTGTTATTTTTCCATCAAGGAAAGAATATTCTTTATCGGCATCCATTTTTTTCTGTTGTTCTTTAAATTCTTCTTCATTTTTTTTATCTTTTTCCATCTGTTCGAGTTGTGCCTCTTCTCCCATTTTACCGGGTATAATATTTTTACTGAAAATTTTAGCTGGGTCATTTTCATCAATTTCGCTGGCATCTTTTTTCTTTATTTCAATTGGGCCATATTCTTTTTTATATACTTTTAAAAAACTAATATCATTAAAATAAGGATGTCTTTTAATTTCTTCTATAGAAATTCTTTTATCAGGGTCTCCAACTAAAATTTTTTTTAATAAATCTTTTAAATCTCCTTTTAATTCCGGCACATTGAAATCAATTTTATTTGTTTTTATTTTTTCATATAATTGCTGCAAATTTTCCGCTTTATAAGCCGGTTTCCCAGTTACTATTTCATAAATTAATAATCCTATTCCATATATATCAGCTCTTTGATCTACTCCTTCGGGGTCAAGCATTTCTGGACTTAGATACATCGGTGAGCCACAAAAACTTGTTGCTTTTTTCTGTTTAGTTACATTGGCCTTAGATAAGTTGAAATCACAAACTTTAATATGGCCAGTGGTATCTAATAAAATATTTTCAGGCTTTAAATCTCTATATACAACATTATGACTATGAATATGCTCAAAAGCAAGAATTATTTCTGCTAAAAATAATTTAAGATTATTTATATATTTTAAGTCAGTAAAACTTCCATTAGGACATATATCTATAATCATATATAAATAATTTGCAGTTTGGAAGCAATAATGTATATCTAAAACAAATGGAAAGCCAGATAACATCTTCATTATTTCAAATTCACTTACAACATAATGCAAATATTTTTTTTGTATAATATAATTTTTATTCATAACTTTCATAGCATAAATTTTTTCTGTTAATATATGTTGAACTTTGAATACTGTACTGAATCCTCCTTTTCCCAATATTCCTAAAACTTTAAAATTTCTAAGGCACACAGTAGAATTTGCTTCATTGACTCTCTTTTTTTTATTCTTCTGTTTTATTTCTTGATTAATTCCCACCTGATCATCAATAAATACTAATTTATTTTTATTAATGGGTGGTAGTGGTTCATTTTTAACAAAATGTTTCCATAATGCCAATAAAGATTCAAACCATTTAGCTCTACATTCTGAATGACGTACTCTATATATGTGTAATTTTTCCTTTGTTTTATTTGGAGGAGTAAATGTAACCCTAAATTCATAAAATTCTTGTCCAACTGGTTTTTTAATTTTTTTTAAAGTTTTTAAATTTTGGATTGGAATTATTTCCATTGGATTTTTTGGATATTCTTTAGAAGAAGCATATCTCTTTAATAATCCTTTTTCTGAATCTATTTCCAAATATCTATTATTAAAAAGACCTAAAACTTCCCCTTTTTTCTGGACATCCCCTAAAAGACGGAAAGGGAAACTTTCTTCGTCATCATCATCACTATCTTCATCATCATAATTATTTTTTGTTTGTTCATATATTAAATTTTGAAGTTCTTTTTCTTCTTCTAAATTAGCTAAATATTTTGCATCATTTTTGGATTCCGGAACATTTGCCTTTTTTAAATCTTCTTCATTTATTTTATTATTATTTTTTTCATCATTTTCTTCATTATTAATTTTATTTTCATTTTTTTTTTCAGGTTTTGAATTTTCTATAATTTGATTTTGATTTTCCGGTTCTTTTATTTCTTCATTTATTTTATTTAGATTTTCTTCTTTTATTTTATTTTCATCTTCATTTTTTTCCTTTAATTTTATATCATTATTCTCTTTTAATTCTTCATTTTTTATATCTTCCTTATTATTATTCTCTTCCTTCTCTATATTATTTTCAATTTTATTATCTTCAAGTTTTTGCTCAGAATTATTTAATTCCTTTTCTTTATTTTCTTTTGGTTCAGAAATTTTATTTTTTTCCTCTTCATTTTCTAATTTTAATTCCTTATTTTCTTCGTTAGAATTTTTTTCTTCAATTAAATTATCTTCCTTTTGCTCTTTATCATTCTCTTCTTTATTTATTATATTATTACTATTTGATTTTTCATTATTATCTACTTCATTATCTATTTTATCATTTTCTTCTTGTTGTTCATTTTTTTCTTCTTCATTTATCATGATTAAAAATATATTAATTATTTTATAAAAATATTATATTAAAAAATATAAATTTTTAATATTCAAAAATTTTAATAAAGATAATTGCTCATTATTTGCCTAATTGCAATTCTTAAAATTTATTTTTACAATTATCTTCTGATTTTCTCTTCTCAAAAAAGTTTTAGGCAATATAAAGAAAGTAAAACCCTTATTAATCTCTCCTCTGGTAAGAGCGAGGCATTTTTATTCTGGAGTTGGGTTAAATGGCGTATAAAAAATGAAAATAAAAGTTAAATCAATAATTTTGTTTATATTCTAAATTATAAAGACAAGGGAAAAAAAGCAAAGGGGAGGATTAAGTATGGTTTTTGTTGTGAAGAAATTTTTGGGGGGATTAAGTAGGGGTATTAATCCGCATTATAAGGTATTAGTAGAAAGGTCCTCTTATGAGACATTTCATTATATGTCTAAAAAAAGTTAATTTGTTATTTACAAATATTAAAATATGACTATTATAGTATTTTTATTATTGATTTTTCTATTAAAGCTATTGTTTTACATCATTTTTAAATTATTAAAACATATATTATGAATAAATAATAAAAAGAAATGAAAATAAATAAATGTATTTAAATCTTTCAAATGATGAAATAAATAAATTTGCAAGTATGTTTGATGTGAATACATTGGAGTATAACTTTGTATTAAATTTATCAGAAGATTCTTATTCCCATTATTTTTTAGATAATATATTTTGTATTTTTAGAACAAAATATGATTTAATATATCTTATCTATTCTAATTATTTTAATTCTATAATATTATATGATATAGCAGATACCGTTAAAGTCTGCGAAATGTCGCCCCCACCACAAATTTTGGAGAGGGTGCGACGTCAACAAGGTATAATTTTGAAAAATTTCACATAAATTTCTCCACAAATTTTTATTTTTTAAAAATTTAATTTTTTTGTATTAAAAGCCTGAGCTACTTCATCAGGACGACAACTTTGCTCAGACTTGTATGGTAATAGAAAAATAAATGAAATAAAAAATGCTCATAATTTTTATATTTCAAGCTTCAGCTACTTTTTTGATATCAATACCAAAAGAGATCTTATTATATCAATATCAGCAAGAGATAATAACATAAAGCTATGGAATATAAATAGGTTAGAGTGCTTACTAAATATAAAAAATATAAATGAAAATGGGTTTTTATTCTCTGCTTGTTTTTTAAAAAATAATTCTCAAAATTATATTATATCAAGCAATTATAGAAATAAAAATTATTTTATAAAAGCAGAATTAATAAAAGTATATGATTTTAATGGGAATAAAATTAAGGAAATAAAAAATTCAGATGATGATACATTCTTAATACAAAATTATTATGAAAAAAGAGTGAATAAAAATTATATTATAACTGGAAATAATGATAATGTAAAATCATATGATTTTATTGAAAATAAAATATATAAGGTATATAATGATGATGATAATAAATTTTATAGTATTTTAGTTATAAGTGAAGAAATAACAAAATTAATTGTATCAAGTGAAACAGGAAATATCAGGATATGGAATTTTCATTCTGGAGAATTATTAAATAAAATAAAAATTAATGATACAAAAATTTATGGCATTTGCTTATGGAATGATAAATTTTTATTAGCTGGAAGTGATAAAAAATCTATAATAATTATAGATATAAACAATGGAATAATTATAAAGGAACTTTATGGTCATAATAATCCAGTAATTACTATTAAAAAAATAAATCATCCTTTTTATGAGCAATGCATAATATCTCAAGGATATCAGAAAGATAGCATAAAATTATGGAAGGTTAGGAATTAAATTTTATTTTTCAATTTTTATCTTAAATTCCCAATTTAAAATTTTTTTCAAAAAGAAGGCTAAAAATATTTTTAATTTTTGTATTTTAAATTTAAAATAAAAACTCTAATATATTTTAGAATCCTTTTGAAAAATTTGAGAATTTTCAAAATTATTTTCTTTTAATTTTTGACAAGGCTTGTTTAAAAGGAAAAATAATAATCTGAATTCCCAATATAAAGGAAACTTTTCAAAAGTTAGTAGAAATCCACTTCTAAAATTTCTATTTTTATCTTTGGTAGGAAGGCCTTTTTTGAATTAATGTAACAAAATTTTTGATTATTTAGAGAGGATGATAAATCAAATTTTTTTACATAGTTTTCAAAAAATTTAAGGATATTAAAATTAATACCGTATTTAACGGATTTTACCCTGTCTAAATTTACCTCACCCACAAATTCTATTGTAAATCCAAAAAATCAGATATCAAGGGGACCATTGGGAAAAAATTTTTTCCCAATGGTGCCCCCTTGGCTTTATATCCCGAAATTTTTGTCTGATTTTTGCCCCCCCCTAAAAATAAGCACCTTGGAAGGGCTAAAATCCGTAAATATGGAATTATTTTATTCAAAGAGGATTTTAACTTTATTTATAATGAAAATTTAATATTATTTTGAATTAGCTAATATAATTTAAAATTAATCAATATTCATTATTTTCAATAAAAAAGAAAATAAATTATTTTCTTAATAATCCCCTAAAGAATTATTCTCCATTTGTTTTTGGTCAAAAATAAAAGTTAACCATTAATTAATAATTCCCTGAAGAATTTCTTTCTTGAAATGTTATTATGGGGCAATAATAAAAATATTATATTATATTATTCATTTTTATCAGTATACCAAAGAATCCTTTTTCCATTTTCCCATTTACCTTTTTTCCATTGTGAAGTCTTTGAATGAAAGAACTCTCCTTCCCCATGTTGTTTTCCACTTTTCCAATTTCCTTTATAAATTCTTCCATCTGGCCATTTCAATATTCCAAATCCATCTTTTTTATCTAATTTATATTCTCCTTCATAAACTTTTCCATCAGGCCATTCAAATTTTCCTTTCCCATCCATTTTATTATCCTTCCATTCTCCTTCATATTTCCTTTGATCTGCAAAAATATATACCCCATATCCATTTATATTATTATTAGCAAAATCTCCAACATATGTAGTACCATCACTCCATGTGAATTTGCCTTTTCCACTTTTTAATCCCTTTTCATAATGCCCTTCATATATTGCACCATCTGTCCATTTTTCCATTCCTTCTCCTTCTTGCTTATTATCTTTAAATTCTCCTTCATATATGGAACCATTTTGGATTAATTTTCCATGACCATTCATTTTACCGTTGATCCAAGAGCCTTCATAAGAATTTCCATTATTCTGAATGAGTTTTCCTAATCCATTTGGTTTATCATTTGCCCATTGACCCATAAATTTTGAATTATCTTCATACATTTGAATTCCCCTTCCATGTCTATATTTTTTGTCTAAAGTCCATTCTCCAAAATAACATGAATTATCATCAAATTTTGTGTGAGGAAATATTTTTACTTCTACTCCATCATTTAAAGGCTCATAGTTTTGCTTTATTATTTCTAATTCTTCTTCTGACTATATAAATATTATGAATAAATTATTTTCTTACAATTTTTTCTAAATATATATTATTTTCTATTTCTTCTCCAGATTTTTCTAATGAATGCCTTTTTACTATATTACTTAAAGATTGAATTTTTTCTAAATTTTCTGAGACTTTATCTTCTGCAATACTCTCTTTATTTATTTTATTTGAATCTTTTATAGAGCTCAAAAGACTATTTTGGATAATTGACATTTGACTATTTGCATTATTGTTTATATTCATTAAATTTTTAATTGCTTTGTTATTGTTATCTTTATGAATATTATAATATTTGTTATTGATTCTAAATTATGATATGTTGTACATACTTTGATACATATTAGCTTCTAAATTTTGCTTTTCAGCAATTTGATTAAAGCAAGTACATGTTAAACCCATTTTTATTTAAAATTTAAGAGTAATAAAAAATCTTTAAAAAAAAATACTATAATAAAATGATAATAGCATTTTATAAATTTATAATCCAATTATATTATCTTAATGATTTATTTTGGAAGGGTTAACTTTTTAAAAGGTTTCTTTGTAAAATTGAAATAAAATGAGAGAAAATATTAAATTAATTTGTGAATTTTTGGAAGAAAATAATTAGATACAAAGATAAATATAGTTATATTACTCCACGACATTATCTTTAATAAACATTTAGCCAACCAATATATTTTGATTAAATCCCGATAGTCATTGATTAAAATATTTCTCTATAAAAAATTATTAGAATAGATTTGTAATCATAACTTTATCATCAGATAATCCTTTTGTTTATTTAGTTTCTTGGATTACTAAATTTGACTTTTGACTTTTAGAATCTATCATCAAATAATTCTTATATTTTTTCTTTCTTATTTTGAATTGATAATTTAAGATAAATTATACATAAAAAATTTTAATGAGAGCGAAACCTGAAAAAATAAGATATCAATAATTGTAAAAGTTATTGACTTTTGAAAAGTTTTTGACATGAGAGAATAGGAGGTAAAAAATAATTTACCATTTTATTTTTTTTATCAAAAATTAGTTTCAAATCAAAGGCTGTAATAGAAATTTAGAAAAAAAATCTATTAACCTTACTACTTTTGCTCTTTTTGATACGGAGCATACTTTATTAGTATTATTAGTATTATTTTTCAATCAAAAATAGAAAGGTTAAATAATTATAGGTTAAATATTTCAAATATTTTATATTCAATTAAATTAATATATCCTTATAAATGTTTGTTATCTTATTTTTTTCCAATTTCTCATGG
>JAJJKT010015865.1:0-12275 GCA_023805755.1 Eremoplastron rostratum | reverse complement strand
AAATAATTTATAATTATTTTAATTAATTTTAAAGTTTTTAATAAATTAATTTAAATTATTATAAATTAAAACTATTAATATTAAATTAATTGAATATATAATTTTTCAATTTATTATATATGCAATATAAAATATATATTTATTCTTTTGGTTTCTTTACATCAATACTAATTCCAATATGATGTTGTTTTAAGAAAGGCAAATCGCTTCTAATTCTATTTATATTTAAAAAGTTTGATATATTTCTTGATTTTATATAATCAACGAAAAATTTGGGATAATAATAATTCTCTTTTACTTCATCTGGAATATCTTTTTCCATTATTTTAATATGCATATCATTATCTGTATTTTGAGAACCAACAATTATAAATCTAATTAATGTAGATTTTATTTTGTTTTTATTTGTAATAGAAGGATCTTCAATAATAATTTTTTCTATTGAATTTCTTTTCATTTTTTTTATTATATCAAACATAAAATCTTTTCCATCTATTTCTTTTTCTATTTCAGATATTTCATATTTCAAAATTCTATAACCATCATCATCTGAATTTATTTCTGAATCACTTACGTTTCCATTAGATTCTCTATTATAGTCCTCTTTTTTTTCTTCTAATATATTTTTTTCTTTTTTATATTCTTTTTTTATATCTTCTTTTTTACTTTCTCCTTTTAAAGCCATTCTTATTTCTTCTGGAGTTTTATATTTGGTAAAATATTCTAATCTAATTAAAAACATATTTGAGCCAGAAGCAATAATTTCTATTTTTTCTCTAAAAATATCGGATTGTACTAAATTAGAATTAACTCCAATAAATCTTTCTACTTCATCTGAACTAACATAGTATTTTTGCATTTTTTTGGGCAATTCATATTCTTCTTTTCCTTTGTTATCATCAAATAATACAGGATGCTCTAAATAGTTAATGGCTTTTTTAACTTCATAATTTATTCTTTTAATGCAGATATCTGCATTTTTTTTGATTTCTTCTAAATTAAATGAATTATTATTTAATTTATTTTCATTTTCTAAGATATCTAGAATTTCTTCATATAAATTATTATAGTAAATTGATCTTGCAGGGAGTAAATATATATATTTAAATAAACAATAATTTCCCCTTCCTATAAGCATTAATTCTAATAAATCATAGATTAATTGAATTCTTTCCTTTTCTCCAATTGTAATATCATTTTCATTTTTCATTTCTTTTTCTTCTGGTAGTAGTAAAGCTAAAAGACAATATTTTGGATTATTATGGGATATACTTAGATATTTAAATATATGTTTTTTTAATTTTAAATTATTATCCTTTTTCCCATCCTCTTCCATAATTAGTCGTTCTCCGAATAAAGGCCAATAATTATTTTTAGTTTTTTGTTTTTCTGTGTCTTCGTTTTGGCCGTTGTCTTTTTTTTCTTCAAACTTTGTTTCAGAATGTTTATCAGATTCATTATTTTTAACTTGTTTTATAATAATAGTAGGGTACCCTAATATACTATTAATTCTATTGAAGGTATTTTTATCATTTATTTCCAAAATGCCAAATAATATTTTTATCATATCCATTATTTTATTTTTCTGGAAAGAATATTCAAATAATTGGAATATATTATCTGTATTAAATCCCAAACTAAATTTTAGCTCATTATATTGCATCATTTTTATTAATATAATTAATAATTCTATTCTTTCCTCGAATAATATTTCTAAAAGCTGCCATGTTATATGTCTTGACATAAATGTTTTTTCATGGAAATAACTATCGCATTTTAAATTATTTTCTGTAATATTAAATAATTTATCATCATATTCATCTAAACTTTTTATTAAATGAGTTACGATATCTAGAATAATAGACCTTTCTAATACATTTTCACTAGTTAATCTACCTAATAAAGTACTTATGGAACTTTGTCTTACTAATTTTTTTGTAGTTTTAGCATCTTTAAGAGCGAATTGATATAATAAATCATATATATAATATAACGGCGACTTGTTTGTTTGGGAATTAAGAACTGTGGGATAAGTTGAGGTGGACTCTATTGATGGAATTAAGTTCAATAAATCATCCACCAAAGTTAAATATTCATTTTCATTTTTCTTGAAATTTATTTCCATTATTCCTTTTATTATCCTACTAAATAAAAGAATATTGGAATTATCGAATACTGCTGTTAAATCGTTTATATATATTTTTTCCAATTTTTCTTTTTGCATTAAACAATTTTTTATTATTTTTATATATGTATAATTTTCTCCATGCTTAGAGTCTTTAAGACAAGAATCAATAAAAGGTAAAATAAATTTTTCTATAATTATTCTTGTTTTTGAATTAATATTCGCTTTTTCTTCTTCTGTTAATAATTTATTTTCTAATAAATTAAAAATAATCTCAATTAATATATTTATTAAATCCTTTTTTATTTCAAAATCATATTCTTTGGATAGAATATTAAAATCATCCGAATTGATATTATTTAATAGAATTTCGTAATATCGTTTTCTATATTTTTCTTCATTTTCCTCATTCTTATTCCTGGATTCTTCAATTTTTTTGTTTTTTTCCATTACTTGGTTATATATTTTCCTTGGGGCAAATTTGCCTATACTATAATAAGGTATATATTTATAATATTCCCCTTTTTCTTCATCATTAAATATTTTATTATATAAAGAATTTTCATCAATATTAGAATTAATCTTAAACAAATCAAATTGTTTTCTAATTTTTTTTCTATTCTCTTTATTTATCTTAATTTTATTATCATTATTCTCATCTTTTTTTATTTCTTTTAATTCCTCTTTATCATATACTATTCTTATTGGAGTCTTTCTTTTCCTTTCATAAACTAGCATATAGGCATTTTGGAAATTTTCATAATTATAACTTGAACCTTTGCTTGAACCCCCAAAACATTCTTTTTCAATATCATTGATATTAAATATACTTATATGAGAATCATTAAACTTTAACCATTTATATTTTTTATTTTCTCCATTATTTGTTATAGCACTATTTTCAGAATCCATTAAAATATTTCCTTTTCCTTCTCTTTCGATATTAATCAAACTAAAATAGTGACCACCATCGGCACTTCCTAAATGAATGTTTATTCCTTTTAATTCATAATTATAGTAGTCGTCCTCCTTAGCATATATATTTTCATTTTCATTTTTGTTTTCTGATATTTGTGAAATGATATCTTCTATACAAAATTTTTTTAAATTAATTTTTAAAGGAAATTCAAATCTTGAATTTATTTTTTCTGATCTTTCATATTCATAATTCATATAAAATCTTTTTAAATGAATTACTAATACATTTGGCAAATCACATAATGAAGTTCTTTTATTAATAGTTACATTTTTATTGCAATTGCTACATTTGAAATCATCTATTTTTTCAGGCATAATCATTTTTTGCAAGGAATCATTTAAATTATTTAAATTTTTAACTTCCATAGACAAGTTATAAAAGTCTTCAAATCTGTTCGAAACATTTTTGCATGATTCGCAAATAACTGAAGAGCATGTAGTCCCCATGAAAACGTCATTAATTATATATTTATATTTTGTCTTTTTTAAGCAATTTTCTATTTTGTCGCAAAAATTATTATAAAATTCTTGACTATCTTGCTGAATCATTGGATTTGTCGGATTTCCATCGAAATCTTTAAATGTATAGCAAAAATATTTTGGATTATAATCTTCTTTTTCACTAAATGTTAAAAATGTATACATTGCTTGTAATTGATGCAATAAATTGTCGTCATCTATGGATAATCTTCCATGCTCAGATGGTCTGGGTGTTTCATGATCATCACTTCCCATAATGGCATACCGGAAAGTGGGTACCATATACATTTGTTGCATTATAGAATTCATGTAGCATATACATCCTATATTTTTTAGTCCAACGTGGTCGAAATTTTTGGTTGAAATCGAAGATTTTTTCTCTTGTCCATTTTCATCCTTTTTCTTTTTGGAATTCAATAATAGTATTATTGAATATAATTGATGAAAGATTTTATTATTTTGAGATGATTTAAAACATTCTATTAAATAATCATTACATACATCTTTTATTTCTTTATTTATTATATTAGGTTTTTTGGATTTTTCATGTTTTATTGAATCCAAATTTATGAATTCATCTTTTGTTTTTTCAGTTTTTATTTCTATTATTATATCTGAATCTTTTTCTTTTTGCTCATTTTTGAAAATTTTTTCGAAAATCATTTCTATTAAAGTTTTTCCTTCAATTATTTTATTGATAATAATATTTTTGAAATTAATATTATTTCTTATTTTTTTGATTAAAATTTTCATAAGTCCAATAAAAATTTCATTCGAGATTTTTTTTTCTTTTTCTATATCTTTTAAATATGTAAATACTATATTATAAATATTAAATAAAAATTCATTTCCTTCATTATCTGTTTTAATAGAACTTAAAAGACTAAACAAATCAAAAAATAAAATTGAAGATTCAGATGGATTATTTTCACTTTTATTATTAGATTGTTCCATTATCATTTCATTAAAAATACTATTTGATATTTCAAATAATGAATTTAAATACGGAATTCAAAGAAATATGACTTCCCTCGTAAAAATTTTGTAATCAAAAGAATAAATCCTCAAAAATAAGTCTATTGAATTGTTATAAATTATTTCATGGTCAGATGAAATTTTGATTTCCTTATATTCATGAAATATGATATTTATTTTTATTATCCTTTCTACTTTTGTTTGAAAAAGAATACAAACAAAGTAGAGTAGTCCGTATCATTTCGAGCAAATGCAGTAAGGTTATTAGATTCATTTATATATTTTTTTATTGAATTAACCTTTTAAAAGTTTTTCCTGCAATGAAAATAATTATTTCCCTTATATTTTTTCTTCAATAAAACCTTTTGGAAAAGTCAATTAAACACTTTATATAAAATATTTTATAATTTTCATTTTTACAAGAAAGAAAAGATTAACTTTTCTACTTTTGTTTGAAATATTATATAAATGAAGTTTAATCCGTATCAAAACGAGTGGAAGCAGTTAGGTTAATTAAAGATGATAATATCGTAAAACTCAGTCTAATCCCCCTCTACTCTTAACCTTTAGAATTTTGTTTAAAAAATAAAGCAAATAAAGTATACTCCTTATCACAAAGAACAAATTTAGGAAGGTTAATGAATCCGCCCTCCATAAAAAAGTTTGAAAAATACCTATTCTGTAAATCCATAAAATCCATAATTTTTCCTCAAGTTAATCCCCCTTTTCAAAAATTTAAAAAAAACTCTCAGAGAGGGATTAACCTGAGTTTAGGATATTCGCTTATTTTCTTTTTTCGAATCTAGTTCTTCGAATAATTTTTCATTAGATGATATTAATGTTATTAATAAACTGTAAGAATTACTTAATAAATGATTATGTTCAAAATCTAAATCATTACTATTTAAATTCAAATTATTATTAAGAATTAAAATAAATTTAATTAAATTTGAAGAAAAATCTGTGAAATTAATTTGTAAAATATTTTCTTTTATATTAGCATGTTCATTAAATATTTTATATAAAGTATTCTGATTTATATATAATATTCCGTAATTATTAGGAGCATCTTCATTTTCACATTTTTTAGATTCTTGATCATTTTGAAGGCATGCCTCATACAAAATATTAATGATTTTTAAACATTTTTCACAACATTTACTTAATATTATTTTATTTTTATTATTTTCAAATTTATAATCAATTAATAAATTATTCGTATATTTTATTAATTTTTCATAATTATGATTAAATATAAATTGTTTCAGAAATTCTTTTTTCTGACTTATATTAATATTATCAAAGTATTCATAATTTTTAGATTTCATTATAAGATGTGTTTCTGATCTATTATCTTTTTTTTTCAAATCTTCGAAAAATTCTGTAAAATCTATATTATTTACATTTACATCTTGTAGAATGCTTTCTATAATAGTTAAAGCATATAATTGCTTTAAAATTATATCATTTTCTACAAAAATTTTTTCAAAATTTTGTTCATCTTTTTTATTTAATTCATTTAATATATAATCGTATATTTCTTTATTTGTCGACAAAAAGAATAAAAATTCAAAAATATCTTTTTTATTTTCTAATTCATTAAACAAATTAAATAGTGTATCTACAAATATTTTATCATTTCCAAGACAATATCTTGGAAGTGTATCATTATTTATATATTCTATTTTTTCTGGTTCATCATTTTTATGTAAGTCTTCTCTAATTCCCATTGAAGTTATATTATCCCATACTGTGTTTTCTTTTCTTTCAATCAAACAATTAAGATAAAACTCAATGAATTTTTCTTCTGTAACATATCCTAAATTTTCCTTATCATATGTCTTAAAAAATTCTTCAATTCTATCATCATTTTCACATACTGATTCTTTAGCAGTAACTTTTGAAATATAATTTGCACAGGCTTTTGAATCCATTTTCCCAGTGCCCTCGGTGAATTCATAGAACCATTCTTTTAGAATTTGCTTAAATTTAGGATTTAATTCTTTTCCTTCTAACAAATTTACTTTTTCAATACTTTTATAAGTAAATAAAAATATTTTATTTAAAGTTAAATCAATATTATAATTATTATTTAATATTTCAATTATTGATTTATTATTGTAAGTCTCATCCAATAATAATTCATGGATTTCTTCCCTTTTATTTTCTTTTCCTTTATTTTCAGCTTCTTTTAATTTAGCAAGATATTCTTTAGATAGGCTTATTTCTATATATTTTAAAGGTATATTGCTTTTTTCAATTAATAATTCTTTGATTTCATTTATAGTGGTATTTCCATATATTATTTCAGAAAAATTATCATTTTGTTCATTGCTATTATTACTATTATAAAAATAAGAGGCATATTTTTTAGTTAATTTAAGGGGTAAATAAGCCACACTATTTTTTATTAAATTAGAATGTGATTTTGTCTTGATAATATTTGTCTTTTCTGATTCTATAATTATTTTTCTTAAAAATTTGAGGCATTTATCAACTATTTCATTTGTAGTTTTTTCAGCTTTAATTAAATTATTGCACTTATTCAATAATTTTTCTATTTGATCTTTGCTTTTATATAATTTAAATATTATACTTATAGCTTTATTAAGAACTATTTCATCCTTTATTTGGAAAATAACATTCCACAATTTATCTAATTCTTTAAGGTCTTCAACATCATCGCAAAATAGTGTTATATCATAATTATCATCTTTATCTGATATGTAAAAAGCATTATTATTAACCTTGCTACATTTATTAGTTGTGATATGGACTATATTTATTTGTTTTATTTTTAAAACAAAAGTATAAAGGTTAATTCCAAAAAATATAGCCACAAATAATATAAATTCTGACATCGTCATAGAACTTTGATTATTTTCGGTAAATATTTTGAATAATTTATTTTTTATTTCTTCTATTTTTTGTTTTTGCTCTTCACTTTCATCTTTTTTAAATTCGGAAATATATTTTTTCATAAATTCATAAAAAATGGCTGGGTCGTTAATGGATGCAGGGTTATCTAGAAGAATTTCTTTTAAAAATGGGACGAAATCAAAATTAGGATATACCTAATTTTCCTTAATAATTCCCCCAACCATCGAAAAAAACAATTTTTACAGTGGGGAATTTAATTCCAATAAAGAATTTTTCATATATTGGTATAAAGATTTATTTTTATTAATTTTTATCATTTAAATTGTTATGAATTAAATTACCTATAATAAATTGAATTTAAAATTAAAAATAATTTTATATAAAATTACCTTATTCCTCGGGATATAGGCCAACCCCTATAATAAACCCCCCTCAATTTTTTTTCTTGCAACCTACTGGGCTCCCCTAAAATAGACTAAAATTAAATAAAATATAGCCGCCCCCTCCATTTTTTTGTCTCACAACTTATTTTTGGGGGACTATATCCCGAGGAATAAGATAATAAAAATTCTAATCAATAAATTATATAAATTTAATATTAGCTTGACTAATATAATGTTTCTTATTTTTCATATTAATGGTTAATTCTAAATATTTTTTTTAGTGGGAATTATTAATTCGGAAATGAAATTTTTTAGATATATAATTTGTGTAGGGGTGAATTATTAATTCTAAATTATGAAAATTTTGAGTTTGGAAATTATTCAGTGAAATATGGTAATTGAATTATCCAATTATTTAAAAATTCCATTCTTCCTCGAACATTTGTCATATGGGAATAGTTATCCATAATAACTTCGTCATAATTTTGTAAATTTTCTGCTTTGTTATTTAACTTAATTTGCTCTTTTATTCTTGTTATATAATTTCTAAAATTATTTTTGAATAATTCTAATAAATTATCGTTTTTAGTAAAACCTTCCAAATAATCATTTATGAATATTAGTTTGGATTCACCGAAAGTATATTTATCTAAAATTGCTGATAATATTTGTAAGATGATTAATGATGAATTATTTGTTTTTAAATCATTTTCACATTTATTTAATATTTGAGAAATAAATTTTTCATCTTTTCCTACTCCCACAAATTTTACCAAATTTTCCATAATTGGACTTTTTTGTATATTATTATCTAATTCTAATCTTAATACACATTGATATAAATATTCACAGCATTTGATCTTATTATTATCATTTTTGGCATGAATAGATAAATTATATAAAAAATCAATTTCTTTTTCATTGATTTTATTTATATCTATCGTATTAATTATATTTTGAAATAAAATATCTATAAAGTTTTCATTTAAATTTTCCACTAAATCTGATAACAATTTCATAATTGTTGATTTTGCCTCTAAATCTCCCCGTTGAGTGCAATCCCAAATTAATTTAATATCATCTTCTTTTATTTCATTATTTTTTAATAATAATTCCAAAATTTTGTTTGATTTTGAAATTATTTGACTATGATAATTTGCCCCAAAAATTTCTTTAATAATTTCATTTTTCTTAATCAAATCTATTAAAATTTTCATTAATTTTTCATTCTTATTATTTTCATTAATATAATCATTCAAAGCTTTTATACCTTGAATTCTTTTATCAAAAATGCTTGTTTTGATCATTTTAATAGATAAACTAATAGTAATTTCATCAACATTTGAAAGTGAATCTTTTTCATTTTCTTTATTTTTATCATTATTTTTTTTTTCCGGTGTGATTATTTTGGAAACTTTTTTCAAAAATTTTACTATCATTTCAATTAAATCTTTTGGCAAATTTCTTATTTCTTTTGTATCTAAATTATTAATGAAATTAATTGTACTATTTCGGAAAATATCATAATTTTCTTCCAAATATTTTTTATGTAAATAAGACAAAGAATTATATAAAGTGAAAAATATATTAAATATTTCTTCACTATTTGGCTTATTATTCATTATTTCAATAAACTCTTCAAACATTTTGTCGTCGGCTAATCTTTTTAAAAACAAAGCATAATAATAAGAAAAATTGGAATTTTTTCCCAAGATATAATTTTTTTTTCCATTTTTTTCGTATATAACTATATCTTTCTCATTAGTTTCCTTTACTTCTCCATCATTTTCTAAATCATAATTCATTTGTTCCATTTTATTTTTTGGATTACTATTAACTCCGTATGATGAATAATATGTAGGCGAATTTAAATATTCTTTCTGGACTTTTGTATAAGATTGGAATTTTTGTATTCTTTTAGAATAGCAATCAATTGTTTCATCTATATTAGGTTTATCTCCATAATATTCTTCTTTTTCTTTTTCGTCTAAATCAATATTAGTAGTATTTGTCCAAAAACATTTATAATTTTCCCATTTATCATTTTCATCATTTTTATTTCTAAAAAATTTGGGATAAATTCTAAACCCTATATGATAACTTACTTTTTTATATCCATTTTCTAGAATTTTTTCTTCCACATCTAAAATAGTAGAGGGGTACCACCTATTTCTATCATAACAATCTATTACATCATATTTTTTTAAATTTTTTCTCCATTCCCAGTCTTTCGTCATGGTTCCTTCTGGGACAATTTCTGTGCTACCTATTTCAACATTTATATCAGAATCTAATTCTGGACTTTCTATTATATAACAATAGCTTTCTTTATTAACAGTTTTTATTTTTGCCCGAATCCATACCATTTTGTCCAGATGATTTCTACTTCGGTCATATTTTATCAGAAGGTCAATTTTTTCTCCTTCTGACAAAATATTTTCGTTTTCTTTATCTTTATCCATACAATCAGAATAGAATTCATTATTAAATTTATAATAATTATATCTTCTTTTGGGATTATCTATTTTTAATGATTGATTTCTATTTATACTTGGAGGAGAAAAAAATCTTGAATTTGCTTTTTCTCTGTTTATTATGCCCCTTATTTTTTCGAATAAAGGAGAATATTTTGTATTTTTATGAAATTTTAAAAATAATTTGAATATATTTATAAGAACTTCAAGTGCGATGTCATCTCCATTTTCTCCGTAAACTATTGGTTGGATTGTGATATTATAAATTACATCTTTCATAAAATCAGTCATAAAATATTGTAATGTTTTTTCATCTTGGTTAAATGCCTCTTCTAAAGAATCATTTTTTTTTAAAATATCTGATAAAATACTAGTTAATTTTTTCATTGAATCTGTTTTATCACAATCACGTTGCCAACTTGTTTTTATTTCTGATGCTATAAATTTTAATTCATTTAACTTTTTTATTTATAAAAAATTTCAATTTAATTAACCTTTCTACTTTTGTTTGAAAAATAATACAAATAAAGTATAGTTCAAGTATAGTCCATATCACAACGAACAAATGGAGTAAGGTTAAATGAAGAAATATTAATAGATTATTTTCCGATTCTTCTTTAGTATTTGATTCTGATAAACTCATTTTTTTTAATATTATTTTAGTTAATTTTTACTTTTTAATTATAATACCATAATCCTATACCAAAAATGTTATCAAATTCTTATATGACAAATGACTCAATAAAATTGTTATAAACATTCCCATACTGTCTCATACGAAATATTTAAATAATTTTTATGCAATCTTAAATGCTTGAAATTGGAATAGAAAAAGTTGGTACATGGCATTGGGGATTTCAAAACTTAAAAATCTAAATTCATATGTGCTATCATGGATTATGGTAATTTAAAAAATTATTGGCTTTTGAAAAGATTTCTTTGCTTCAGGGATTCATATTTTTATTTTTCATTTTGAAGAAACCTTTTTAAAAGTTAATGGATTAATGGATTAATCTAAGATGATTTTGATGTATAGATCCTAAAGGTCATAAAAATAACCCCGATTTCAGAATAAGGTATTTATTTTCAAGGAGGGGACTATTCCCATTATTACATTGTCAAAATTGATGTAAAATTTTAATTTAGCTTGCTACTTTGCAATCTTTTTCAGCATCAAGAAACCTACCTTAATGAAGGGGGACTATCTCGACATTATATTTTTTTCTTTATCCATTTCCACTTTTACGGTATATAAGTGATAGTATTTCTTATATTAAATTAAAATTATTTTAACTATTAAATAATTTATATTTTAATAAAGAATAAAAATTACCTCTACTGTTTAAAAATTTTATAAAAAAAATATATTTAATTATTTACTAAAACAGAAAAAATAATTTACATATATTCATAAAAAATATTATTTTACCTTATTATCATTTAATTGTCCAAATCTTCGAAAATCTTAATTTAATTTTCCCTATTTTCAATATTTTTCAAAAATAGATAATTTAATTTAATTTCAAATTTAGGAATAGGGTAAATATTATTTCAAGGGAAGATGGTTAAAAAAATATCCTTCAGAAGAAAATTAAGTAGTAAAAAAATCCTTTAACCTCTTTTTCTTATTTTTTTAAAAACCTTTGTTATTACTTTAATTTAGATAAACTATCTTTGTAATATTAACCTCCCTTTTTAATTAAATCCTCTCATTTTCTACTATTTTTTGGAACGGATGAATTTTTCTAAATTTATAAATGACATTAGAAAATATGTAAATGATGAAATGTATGGCTTGTCAAAAAAATTCTTACATCATAAAAGGTTTTATGATATAAAAATAAATTACTAAATATTTTTTCAAACGATAAAATTAAGAAATAATTTCTGGTTCTATTTTTCCTTTTCAAACATTTTCTAAAAATTGTATTAAGAGAGAATAAAAGTTTTTCCTCTATATTTCTTTTTGTAAATAAAGAA
>JAJJKT010015864.1:0-12331 GCA_023805755.1 Eremoplastron rostratum | reverse complement strand
AATCCCCATTTTTAATATAAAATTTATTTGTCTTAATTTATATTTATATTTTAAGTTAATTAAAATGTTCCTTCTAAAAAATTTATTGTTTTAATGCTTATCATATTATTTGTTTTTTGATTCAAATAATTTTCAAGCTTTTTATTTGAAAAATATTTATTTATTTTTAACTTATTGGTATTTCCAGTTTTTGGTCTTTCAATTTGTTTACTATCTTCAAAGAAAAATTTATATCTACCTTTCGAATAATATTTTTTGAAATCATTAATTTTTTGAAAATTTAAATTTTTGTGATTTTTTTTCAATAAATCTAATAAATTTTTGATTTTTTCTTTTTCCTTTGGATTTTTTGTTTTAAATTTAAAATTATACTTATTATTAAAATTACTTACAGTTTGCTGTTTAATAGTTTCTTCTAAAGAATTATTATTTTCAATTACTGCTATATTAAAAATATTATATCTGCAAGGACTAAACCTAATATTTTTAGTTCGAAGATTATATATTCTATTTGATAAGTTTTTATTTGCTTTATTTTTATCTATTTCTTGACTTTTAATTAATGGGCTTATATTTGTTTTGAAATCAATATTTATTTTTTCTTGACTATTACTATAGCTATTAATTATTATATCATTAGAAATGTATTTATTATTTAATAAACTATTGCAAAATTTATGACTAAAATTTTTATTTTCTATATCTTTACTTTTACTAAAATTTATAGCAGTTATAATATTTTCTTCTTTTAATTATTGTCTTTCTCTTCATTAGCTCTATTATCTATTTAAATTACTTAATGTTTTCTTATCTTCTTCACCAATTAATTGATAAAATGCAAAAGCTTGACCTACAATTAAATTAAATTCATCAAGTTGGTTTCGTATTTCAATTTCTAAATTTTCATTATTTCCAATTTTTTCTTCCCATAATTCTCTTCTAGTTAATTGGAATGATAACTCTAAGTTTTCATTAACATCAGTAGTCTGCAATCTTCCTGATAAATAACGAGAAATTAATCTCCTTACTACTTCTCCCAAATCTTTAATTGTATATAATTTATTTTTATAATTTTTAATTAATTTATCTATTATTTTTGCTTTTAATTCTTCAGGTATTTCTTTTTTATATTGTGGCTCAATTGTTTCCGCTAAATCTTCAAAACATAAATGTTCAATGAAGAAAAATACATTCATTATTTTATTAATAGTTATTTCATTTCCTTCATTTTGGAAGAAATCTTTACAATCATCAGAAAGTTTTAAATAAGTTGGGGCAGTTCTAATTATATCATAAGTTCTATCTTCTCCTTTATAAGTAACGCTTTCAGTCAAATAAAAAATAAGCATTTGCATAGAGCCGAAAAATTCCTTAAAATCATATTTCATATTATATTTTGCAATTTTTTCTTTGTTTAATTTATCTATATAATTAATAATATTTTTTCTTTCTTCGTTATCTAGATCTTTCTGTTTATATTTATCATAAAATTTAGTCATTATGCCAGATTTCTTGCCTCTAAATCCTTCAGACCAAAATGTCACGAAATTTAAATTATCATCTATGTCAAATAGGCAAACACCCGGAAGAATTATTTTTCCTAGTTCTTCTTCAATTGAATCATAATCATATTCAAATGAATTATAATCTGAATAATTGATTTTTCCATTTTCATTAAATACTTTTCTTTCTGAAAAAGAATATATGACATCTTTGAAATTCAGATATTTACTATTATTAAATTTATTATTTATTAATAGTATTTGTTCATCTTTTGCATCTTGTAAAGGCACTTTCTTTTGCATATTATCAATATATTGATGCAAAATTCCATTAAATGCATTTATTCTAATAATAGGATCTAAGAAAGTATTTTGCCAATCAATGAAATTCCCACAGGCAGCGGCAAGATACATACCACCTCCTAATTCTCCATCATCATTTAAGAAGAATATTAATTTATCATGTTCATCCAAATTTTTTGGAGGCATTTCTGGACGGCATTGATATTTTCTTGCATAATTTTTTATTCCATTCCATGATTTAATAAATGCATTATATTTTTTTTTAAATTTATTATTTTGATAAAGTTCACTTACACTTAATTCCATTGATTTTGCTTTATCTCTAGATATTTTGAAAGAATAATAGTTTACCATATAATTTGTGAAATCATTAAATGCTGGAAGATTTTCTAATTTGTTAACTCCTGAATTACTATTCAATAATTGATTTATTAAAGGATACTTTTGCCTCTCATCCATACGTTTTTCGAAATCTTCTTGAGATTTATATTTTGTATAAATAAAATATTTAAAGAATGGATATTCTTTTTCTGGATAAATTTCTTCTTTTGGTTCTACAATTTCTGTTACAATTGTTTTCATATCATATTCGCTTAGAGCAAGTTGTTTTTTATTTTCTTCATTATATTTCTTACTATAATCAGGGTATTTTTTAATGCATTCTTCTATTATTATATCAATTTCTTTTTCAATAATATCTCTATCTTCAGGTTTTGATAAATATTTGCATTCCTTTAATTTTTGGGATAATTTTTTAAAAATCATATTCATAAATATTTGAATTGAGCTAATATTTTTCTGTCGAAGTGATTCTTTTAATAAATTCCAATCAGTTTCAATAATTTTAAAAATACCCATATTTTCAATAAGATATTTTTTCAATTTTTCTTCAGGAACATATCCCATACAATAAGCAAAGAATAAATGACAATAAGAAATAAAATTTAATAGTCTATATCCTATCTTAGATAGATTTCTTACTTTTTTATTTTGGTTTTCAAAGAAATCTCTTGATATTTGAATAAATCCAAGTGAACCCTCTTTTATTTTTGGTTCAATTACTTTTTCAATATATTGATCTAAAAGTAAATTAGGTATATTTTCATCAGGATCATTCCATCTCGACATTTGTCCAGCTTTTTGTTTACCATCTCTAAAAATTCTATAATGACCGTCTCTTAAAACCATGCCATGATTAGAAGCACCTCCTGGAACTTTTTTGGGTCCATATCCGATATCTTTATTACATACAGGACATTTTTCTGTTCTCTTTTTTGTTGGAAATCCACATGGTTCAATACTATAATAATAACCACAATCACATACATAGCAGCCACAAGCATCTTTATAATTATCAAAATGAAATTTAATCATTTCTAAAGTAGTCAAATGTAGGAATTCTTTTGTATCAATACCTGGGATACAAGATTTTTCAATAGCTTCACAGCAATTCTTTTGTAATAAAGATACATATAAATTATTTCCATTCTGTTCATTATATAAAGTATTAAAACAAAAAATAAACCCATATAAAAGTATTTCAAATATTTGCGAATTAATTGGCCCATTTTCATCCTTTAATTTATTTGCTTTAATTTCTTTTATATAATTTGTTTCATCATAAAATATATATAAAAGATTACGAATTTTATCACTTATTTTATAATCATTAGCAAATAGTGATTTAATATATGAAGAAAAGTTTTGATATTCTGGACTATCTATAATATAATTTTTTAAACCTAAATTAGAAATAATTTTATTAATTGTTATAAATAAGAAAATAGGAAGACCATCCTTACCAATAACTTGGCTCATTTCCTTTGTAGTTGCATTAAATTTAATATTTCTTATCATTTCAAATTTCTTCATTTGTTCAAGGTAGAGATCATAATCATTATCATCTAAAGGTAAAAAGAAATAAGTTAATAGTACTTCATCCTTTATTATATCAAAAGCTTCAAAATCATCTGTAAAAGGAATTCCATTTGCTTTATAATTGAAATTTTTAAATTCTTCAAAGTTTTTATTCATATAATTATAAAATATTTTAAAAATATAAATTTTGAGGACTTTTCCTAAATTTTTGTTTTTTATATTTTTAATAATATCAATAATTTCATTAGAATTTCCCATTTCTTTTTTATGCTCTTTTATAAAATATACAAATTTGCTTAAATACATTTTAATATATGCAAATGCATACAACTTACTTAAATGAATATTTTCATTTTTATTATTTTCTTCATCATCTTTTTTAGTTGATAAATCATCTAAAACGTTTATTAAATCTTTAAATATATTTTGTGAATTATTAAAAACTATTCCTGTTTGATTTTTAACTTTAGCGTTTTGATTATCAGTGAAATATTTGTGGTATAAATCTTTAAGCTCATTTTTTTCTAATTCTGGTATTTGGTCAAAGTATAGACTTATTTTTCCTTCAAAGATATTTAATATAATCTCATCTAGGAATGGATTCCTTGCATTATTTACTTTTCTAAACATTAATGAATCTTGTGTTTTAATACTATCTAAATTTTGTCTCATATCTGATGGATTACTTTCTATCGTAAAACCCAATTCTACCTCCCTTGGCGAAAAGTAGTTCCGAAAAAATCTAGGGAAATAATATAAACACTCCCTTTTTGAAAAAAGAAATATGGAAATATACTTATTAATTATAAATAATGAAATGAATTACCTTATTCCCATTATTAATACCCCCAATAGAACCCCACAAATTTTTAAAAAAAGGCTCGTTAATAAATAGAGTACCCAAAATTTTTTCCTATAATTTAGTGAGCTCTTGCTTTATATATTATTTTTTCTCAATTTAGAGAAAAAAATAGAGCCCCAAAAAAAGTTTTGGGCTATAATGAGATGATTAGAGTAATTATAATTTTTTTAGTGAAAAAAAAATACTAAACCATTTTTTTATTGATTTAAAATTTATTTTTTTATATATAATATATTATATTTATTTTTTATATTAAAGATATAATTAAATAAATTAATCAATTAATTATATTTTGAAATAACTAATAATTCTCTTTATTAAACTACTATAGTTTCTGAATTACCAACAATTTAGCTAATTACCTTTTTTCTAATAATGTCCCCCTTTGACCAGAGTGATGGTCCAAAAACAGAGGGAGCTCACTTTCGTTATCTTTCAAAAAATTAAAATAAATTTCAATTAAAAAAATTTTTATTATCCTTTCTTCTTTTGTTAGAAAAATAAAAAAAATAAAGTATTGTCAGGAGCAAAGCGAACAGATGTAGTAAGGTTATTATAACATAAATAAAAATTATTTAAATTTTAAATCAATTTCGGGGGTCCCTATGAGAAATCTCCAATCTTTGATTTCTTCCAAAAACATGGGCTTCATTATGAGAAATACTGTAATTTTTAAATTTATTTAATAAGCTTTTATTAATAGTTGAAAAAATTGGAAGTATTATCATTGGATGATAAAGAAAATATAAATATTCTTGGAAAGGGATGGTCACTATTTAGACCCTCAAATTTTAGGAGTCCATATTAATAAGGGTGTATTATTTTGGCTTTTCAGGTATTACATTTTCTATTATTATTTTAAATATTTGTGCACAATTTTTAATTAAATAATTATCTTCTAATATTAGATTTAATAATAATTCTCTATAATCTTCAAATGAAATTTTAATAAATTGATTTAAAAATAGAAATCCAAAAACTTTATAATAATTGAATTTTTTGTTATCTTTGAAATATGAAACTAAAAATTTATAAAATATTTTGAAATTTTCACATAATTTTTTGCTATTTTTATGATTATTACATTGTGTTTCTTCTCTAAAATATTTAATGATTTCTTTCAAATTTTTATTTAAATGTTTAATTTCCTCTTCATCATTCTCTTTTTTCTGATCTATTTGATTCAGACTAATAGCATCAAATAATTTTATGATTTCTTGTAAAGAAAATGCTTCTTTTGAACGTAAAGTTAAATTATTTTCTAATTTTAAAGCATTTTGAAGAATTTCTTTATAAATATGAAATAATTCAAATAAGTGGTCCTCGGCATCTTCTCCTTCTACCTCATATATTGCATCATTAGTTATAATAATTCTAAGAATAGAATCCATTGCTAAGAAAAAGGCTTCATTAATAATTTTGGTATATTCCGGATTTCTGTCAGAAGTTTCATATTGTATTTGATTTTGTTCGATTATTTCTTCAATTTTTTCATATAATTTATCATATTTTTCATTTAATTTTAAAAACATTTCTATTAATGAAGAAATATCATCGGCATAACTTTCTAAGAAAATAATAATATTTCCAATCTTTTGAATTAAATCCTCTTTTTCATCCTCATTTTCTTTCAAATAATCTTTGATTGAATGAATCCTTTTTTTAATTATTAAATTCAAATACTTTTTACATTCATCATAATCTATTATTAATACTTTTTCGTCTTTTTCTTCTTCTTGTTCTTGCTCATTTCCTTGTTTTTTCTTTTTCTCTTCTTCTTTGTTTTTCTTATTTAAATTATTATTTAAAAACATAATAAAATAATCATTTAGTATTAGCTTATATATTTCAGGATTTTCTTTCTCTAATTGAATAGTATTTAATAATTGTTTTTCAATAATAGTATTTTGAATTGATACTTCATAAGAATTTAATATTCTAAAATATTTTTTAATTTGCTCATCTTCGTCATTTTCTTCAATATATCCTCTTAAATTATTTTCATTTCTTCGATACCTTACTGATAAATTATTTTCTGAAATAGATTTAAAAATTAAATCAAAAATAGGTTTTATTCCAGGCAATTTTAATCCAAGGATTATTTCAACCTTGTTCGTTCTAGGTTTTAAAGTTACTTTTGTTAATCCATCATTATATACTAAGTTTTCCAAATATAATGCAGTATTTTTTTCAACAATTGTTTTATCTTCATTTTCATCTTTCCACATTCCTTCATCTAAATCATTTGATAATAAGCAAGAGAAAAGTTGGTCTTTTTCCACTTTGAAAAAGAGTAAATTTAATTCTTTGATATATAATTGTAATATATATTTTTTTATCATTGAAATAAATTCAATTTCATCCCCAATGAACATATTTTTTTGTTTTAGCATTTCATTAATTGGGTCATTTTTTTTTACTATTTCCTTGAATATACATTTATTTATTAAATCTCTTATTCTTTTATGCTTGACTACAAAATCTATTAATTTACTTATATAATTATCTTTATTAATACCTTTGTATGGCTCAGAAATATTATATTTCATATAACTAATGCTTGCATAAATATTTTTAATTAAATCATTATCTTCATCAATACATTTTTTAAATAAATTATCTTGCGAAATTTGTACCATTTCTTCTATTTTTAAATTATCTTCACCATTTAAATTATCAATAAATATTTGATAATATTCGGATAAATTAGTTAAAGTTTCTTTAAGTATTTTTTTATTTATTTCACTTTTTTCATTATCTGATTTTTTATCCAAATTTTTTATTTCTTCTTTTAATACTCTTGACATGTAAACAACAAAAATAAAGTATTTTCCATCTTTATTATTATAATTTTTTTCTTTATTTTCTATTAAATATCTTATATAGTTCATAAAATCACCTTCAGATGGCAAAAATTGGATAAGACAGATTTTTTCCTTTTCTTCATTATAAAAATCATCTAAATGTTTTTCTAATTCATTTTCATTTTTAATAGAAGAAATTTTTATTTTTTTAATATTATTCTCGTTGATTATTCCTAGTTTTGGATGTTTTATATTTTTTATATTATTAATTTTTTCTAAAGCATTGCTTAATGTGTAGATTATATTTTTTGAATTGTCCATATTTTT
Organism: Eremoplastron rostratum; assembly: GCA_023805755.1. Lineage (NCBI taxonomy): Eukaryota > Ciliophora > Litostomatea > Entodiniomorphida > Ophryoscolecidae > Eremoplastron > Eremoplastron rostratum. The sequence continues at coordinate 4,655 of JAJJKT010015864.1, read as the reverse complement.
TAAGAAATTTACTAAATTAGAATGTTCGCCTTTTCCATAAAATTCCAAAAATTTATTAAAATAATCAGGATACTTTTGTTTAAAAGGTCCATATTTCATATTTACTATAAGATCTTGTGGAAGAGTTAATGCAATTTTACTAAATATATAATCTTTTATTTCTTCATCCTTTTTTCCTTTTGTTATTGCATCATACATAAGTGCTTGAATTTCATCAATATTACAATTAATTAATAAATTTGATAAGTCATAATTAATTCCTTTAAATTCTTTTTCATCAGTAACAGGAATATCATTAAGCATAGATTTTATGTTTTCAGATTCAATTATTTGTTCTTTATTTAATAAATATTCAAAAGAAATTATATGCTTTTCGAATCTATTTAAAAATGGTATTTCTTCATTATCAATTTGGTTTAAATCAACATTTATTATACATCTAAAGCTATCATTAACAAAAGAGAAAGTATTAACCGAGGAACCAAAGGCCAAACGTGCATAATTCTTATTACTCAAAACAGTGAAATTTTGATTGAATAAATCATACATAGAGGGATAAAGTGATTCTAAATCTTTTAATATTAAAATATTTCCATTTTCCATAAGGACCTGGATTCGATTTAAAACTTTTAGAGCATATTCTTCGGCATATAAATCAGCTTTAAATTTACTTCCTATATAAAAACTATAGTCCTTTTTTTCTTTAGATAATATGGAAGATATCAAAAAGGTACTTAAAGATGATTTAGATATAATTAATAAATATCTACTATTAAAGTCAACTATATTCTCTTGAACCCTCTTTAAAACATTATAATCTTTGGTAACATTCACAGCAGGATAGTAGTTTTTAAAAATTCCTTTTACAATTTCAAGAGATGTTTTTTTTTCGGAATTAAATTGCAATCCCCCGAAATTTCTTTCAATACTATAAATTCCGCAGTCTAATAAAGTATTATCATTCAATTCATTATTATTATATTTTATATCCATGTTAATTGCAGCATTTTTAACTAAATGATAAAAATCTCTGTTACCATGGAAATCTTCCTTTCCATCTAAATTATGCTTTTCTTTTAAATATTTTTTATAGGAAAAATAAGTCACTCCTAAATTTTCGAAAAACTGTTTATAGTTTTCAGCTAAATTTTCATTATATGATCTACCTATAATCAAAGATGTTTCTTTATTATCTTCTTCATTTAATTCAGGTATAGATATAGATATACCTCTATTCATTTTTGCAGCATCCAAAACCCAGTTTGATATACCAACAAAAGCAACTTTTTTATCTCCCTCATTTTCATCGTATTCTAAAGAGGAATGAATAACTTTTAAAGGATTATTTGGAGAATGCTCTGCAAGTCCCATTTCATCAAAAAATATCAGTGATATATTATTTTTTTTTTCTTTTTCATCTTTTATTTTCTGAAATATTAAACGCGCTTTAGAAAATAAATTTTCTACATCTTTTGATGTACTCGCTAATGAACCTTGATAGGAGTTAATCAACAATTTTGGATAATTTTTAAACAATGGATTAGTTGATGTAATTCCTTGCATTGATTTATTCAGCAATTGAAAACTTAAGGACTTACTACATCCTGGCTTACCTACTATAAAAATAGGTACTCTATTATTTATTGCAACAAATAAAGAAAAAATATTTTCTAATAAAGCTCTATTTTTTGCAATGCCTTTATCCATAGTAATATTATTTGCAATAAATTTTTCTTCTCTCAAAGGTATTTCAAGGAAATCTTTTTTTAATTTTGGATTTGAAGGTTCAAAATTAGTGAAAATTTTATTCATTTTGTCGGTTAAAGTTTTCCTTAAATCTTTATCTGTTATTCTTAAATAATAACAAACAAAGATACTTAAATTAATAGCATAAACTTGAGCACAATAATCATCCAGTTCTTTGTAAAATTCATTTTCTGGGTCTTTAAATTCTATATCTCCAGAATTTTTTATTATTTTTTGTCTTGTATATAAATAATTATAGAAAAATTCATAAAAAATATTAAATCTTCTTATTTCTCTCAAAGAGACAGCAGACTTATCACTTATTTCTTTTATATAAGTATGTGCTTCAATTACCATGGTTTCAGCTAAATATTTTATTTTATTTAATTTTATATTATTTTCATCTAACTTATTATTTTTTGAATACACATTTTCTAATGATTCTTTAATAATACTTTTTATATACTTCTTTTCATCAGTATCTGTAAGACTTCCAAAATTAAAAACAAAATTAAGTAATGAATGAGGTAACGGATTAACTGTATATACTAAATTACTTCTTTTTGCCCTTTCAATTTCTTCCCTTTCTTTATCATTTAATAATTTTTTTTCTTTATTTGCAAGATTAATATCCAGACCAATTTTTTCTTCTCGCTTACCTTTAATTTCTCTTTTTCTATAAGGATTACAAGCAGCAATAAAAACTATAGAGGTTGGAAGTGGCTTTCCTTGACAAGTATGTTTACACATTAATTCACTTATAAGTCCCATTGACTTGCAAGTATTTATTTCATCTAAAAATACCCATATTTTTTCTTCTTCAAATAGAAGATTCATTTCTTTTCTCTTCTCTTTCTCTTTTTTATTTTTAATATCGATTTTCTCTGCATCAGGTATTACTTTTTCATTAATAAATTTAATTATATCATTATCATTTGTCCCTGCATGAATATTTAATATTTTCATTTTTTCTGTTTTTCCATCATTTTTCATTTCAGCTAATTTCCTTATAAGAGAAGTTTTACCACATCCAGTTTCTCCCATCATTATTACAGGAATATTGGATCTAATACGAAGTAATATTAATACCATTTTAACAAAGTTATCAGCAGTAAATACATAATTTCCAGCAATTTCTTCTAATGATGTTCTTTCACTTTTTCCATCTTTTTTAATTGGGTTTTTAATATCTAAAATATCTTTTAATTCTTCTAAGAATTTAAATTTGTCAAATTTTTCATCATCATATTTAGGCAAAGATTTCAATTTATCCTTCTCAGTTAAAGCTTGATAATTTTTTAGTCCTAATAAATCTGTATATTCCTTTTCTTTTGGATTTTTATTAGTTATAATACTAAATAATTCTCCTTCTCCTTCATGGAAAAATAATAATGAAGGATCTATTTCTTTATATGAAACTACTTTTTGTGATTTATCTGCTAAATCATTAACACCATTATTAATATCATCTTCTTCTTTATACTCTCCAAATTGTGATTTATGAGTATTTTCTTGACTTTTTAATAAATCAGTGAACGCTCCTTCTGTGAAATGCTTTGTAAGATTTATAAAACTTTGGACAATTATTGTTCTAATATAATTATTGTTTTTTCCATAATATAATAATTGATGAGCATTAAGGAAAAAGTTTTGATTTAATTTTTTTAACTGAACCGCTAATACCTTTATAAATGTTATTATTTGATAATAGGTAGGTTCTGGAATTTTTTCTTTTATTGTAGAGAAAATTAATTGTTGACATTCTTTTGGAGAAAGATTAGTTGCTGGAAGTGCTGTTATAACTACTTTTTTTGTCTTTTTAAAAGTTATTTTTCTAGTTGCGAATTCAGCAGGAGTTATATTTGGAAAAATAAGATCATAATTATCAATCTTTTTTTCTTTTAGACATTTTAAATAATTTGCTACAATTTGTATATCACAATCAATATTTGGAGGAACTATTAAAGGAGACAAATCTGCAATTTTTAATTCTTTTTGTTCAAATAAGGTTAAAATTGGAAATTTTTCAATAAAATCTATAAAACTATTTGGAATTTCAATTTTTATTTGGATATTTTTAGACAAATAAAATATATCTTCATTTTGCCCATAAAATCTAGTAATTAAAATAGAAAATAAGAAATCCATCATTAAAGATATAAGATCAGTATCATATAAATCTAAATGTATTACGCAATTACTATCAATTGTTAGTTGTTTTAATCTATTTATAATATCATTTCTACTAAATACTCCTCCTAAAGGAAAATAAATCCATTTCTTTTTATTATCTTCTATTTCCTTTCTAATATTAGTAGATTTTCCTACTCCAGATTTATCGGATTTAATAATTTCTATTTCCTTTCCTTCATATTTTTGATTTTCAAAATTAGACTTTTTTATATTAAGTATTGCTCTATAACTTTTCATTTCCAAATTTCTATAAATATCTGATGACTTATTTGTATAAAGAATAATTAAGCATGATTCCATTTTTACTTTTTGTTCTTTTAAAAAATAGTCTAATAAATATATTATTAGAGATTTTTGCTCAAATTTTAATAATTCTACCCCTCCAATAATAAAACATGAATAAAATTGGCATTTAATTGCTCTATATAAAAATGTTGTTATTTCTTCATTTGTCGTTTCTTCATTACATAATAATATATTTTGAGCTATTGGATTATTACCTGTCAAATATTTAAATATTTGGAATATACTTTTTTCTAATTTTTCACATAAGAAAGTATTTAATCCCTTAAAATTATTTTTTAAATTTGATTTTATTATAGAATTCTGATAAATATCTTTTAATTTTAAATTATTTGCATTTAATACTTCAGTTAAAAATCTTTCACAATTATTTATATTATTTTCTATAACATCTTTATCATTTGATTTATTAA
>JAJJKT010015863.1:0-12449 GCA_023805755.1 Eremoplastron rostratum | reverse complement strand
ATTAGGGATTTGTTATATAGAATATGATTCAAAAAGATAACTAAAGTTAATATATTTTTAAAGCCAATTTCCATATGTGTTTTTACATTTAAAAACATTGCTAAATATATAAATTTTAGCTAAAAAATTTTTACAAAGAAAATTAACCTTGCCTGTATTTGTCCAAATTGATATGGACTATACTTTATTTGTAAACTAAAATAATTTTTTATCTAAAGATAATATATTTCATATAGAATTTTATTATTTTATATAATTTTAATGTCTTCTGAATATCCAAAAGTTCATTTGGTCATTGAAACTTCAATTGATGGAAAATATCTTGTTAGCATGACAAAGATGCACAAGAATATAGTAGAACAAAGATTTTATAGAGAATTTAAAAAAAAATGGAGATTTATTAGTTTTACAAAGAAAATGGCAAGAAAAAAATTGGAACTAACTTTTGAAAAGGTTTCTTGATTAGGAATTCATATTTTTATTTTTCCTTTTAATGAAACTTTTTTTAAAGTTAATGTAAAAAAATTTACATGCATCATATTTACAAATGGCAGATGAAATATTGGAGATGGTGCTATAGAGATTGCAAGGGGAGTTATAGAGATTGTAGTGGGTGCTACAGACATTGAAATAGGTATTATGGGTATTGCAATGGGTATTATGGACATTGTAGATGCCCTAATATTTTTAGTGCAAGGATAACTATGAGAAAGAATTTCATCTTCTCTTGGGATTTTTTTTTGGGGTGAGGATGATGATAATGAGAAAATCTTATTTATAAAATCTTAGAAAAGGTTTATAATTATTTTTAATATATTTCTTAATAATAATAATTTATAATAATCATTTATCCTTGAGTCACTAGAATACTTAGGATGTGAAGCATAAAATTTTAGGCAACGATAAAAAATTTTTTTTAAGAATTTTAAAAATTTATTTTTCATTATAAATTTTAATAAAAAATATTAAAGATAAAATCAGAAAAAATAATTAAAGCAAAAATAATAAAAATTATATAAAAATTTATACCCCAAGAAAAATTCCAAAAATTATTTTCGGATATTAACCTTTCTAAGTTTGTTTGAATAATAATATAAATAAAATATAGTCCTTATCACTTCTAATAAATGCAGCAAGGATAAAAATTAAATACTGTAAATAAAGAAATAAACCCTTTTCCAAGAAAAGAATATTAAAAAAATAATTATTCCCAAAAAATTATTATGTTCTATAATTGAGGGGGATTATTTCGTTATTTATGGAAATTTAATTGTTTAATAAAATAATTAAAAAAAATAATAATTTGATTAATTAACCTTTGTACTTTTGTTTTAAGAATAATTCAAATAAAGATTAGTCCGTATCTCAACGAACAAATATAGTTAGGTTAATAATAATTTAAATATCTTAAATGTCTCTATAATCCCTTTGTCACCATAATTCCCTTCTTGAAATTTCAGATTTACCCTAAATTTGAATTTGTTATATTTCAGCTTATTTTATTTTATTTTCTCCCATAAAAATTTGACACCATATTCCTACCAAAAACAAATCTTAGATTTTCTCCTTGGCCGAAGGTTGGAAATTATAGTGGGGTTTACCGTAATACAATAAATAATATTTTAATTATTAAATCAAATCATAAAATGTATTATTCATTTTCTTTATCCTTATCTGTTTTTTCATTAAAATATTTTCTGCCAAATCTTCCTTTTTTAATTTGGTCAAATTTTTTATTAACGTCTCCAGGTTTTTGTGTCAAAGAATGTCTTATTTCTTCGTTCTCTCCTTCATCTTCAACAAATTCTTCTTCATAAGCTTCAGTCTTAATTATTTTAGAAGTCGCTGGGATACTTACACTTGCCCTAGTTGTAAAAACATATTTTTTATCTACTGTTGAATAATATTTTTTACTTAATTCTTCATCAACTTCGGGTTCTTGCCCTGTAAACATACCCACATTCGTACCAAATCTTTCAAATTCTTTAAACACCGATGGATTTACATTATTATCATCTCCAAATATTTCATCTGCCATTTGTAAATATGATGCATGTAAATTTTTGTACATTAATTCCAATTTTTTTCTTGCCATTTTTTTTGTAAAACTAATAAATCTCCATTTTCTTATAAGTTCTCTATAAAATCTTTGTTCTGCTATATTCTTGTGCATCTTTGTCATATTAATAAGATAGAATAATCTATATAGTCTACTTGGCTCAATTAAAGTAGTTGTTATAGTTCTAATATATTTTTTTCTTAATAGTTTAAAAAGTTTAACTTGGTATTGAGGCCTTGTTTCGGCATATTTTGCATCTCTTCTTATAGTTTTGACGAAATCTTCTTTGTCTGGTTTAATAGTTCTATTTTTAAATGATTTTAATAATTGGCAAAATTTATTATTTGAATATTTATTTTTTAGAATATAGAAGCAATCTTCTTTTCTTCTATTAAATATTCTTTGTAAATATTTTACTAAACTTGGCAAAACTTTTCTTATTGGGGCATTTTTATCATAAATAACAGTTTCATTTTTTTTCACCTTGTTTTTAAAAGATAATTTAGTTTTTTTTGGATCTTTTGTTGAAGATATATAATTATTATAATTAAATGCAGAATTATCTGTTTTTATTTGCAATAATTTATATAATAATTCTTTTCCATTTATTTTTCTTAATCTATTATCATAATTATTGCATGCCATTAGCATACTATTAATTTTATTATATGCATATAATTTGTATATTTTTGAAATAAATTTTTTTTTATTTTGTTGTTCCATATCATCTTTAACACCTAGTATATCTTCTGCTAAATTTTCATATTTATATATTTTATCAGCTTTTGTTTTTATTTTCTGAATAAAATATTTTGCTCTTACCCTAGGCACATCATGAAATAATTTTTTTAATACTAATATTCTATTCATATTATTTACATCATTCATTGTTTGTCTTTTAGTTATTTCTTCTAGTGCTTTTTTTAATTTATTTTCCCTTTTACCTTGTTTATAAGCATTTTCTCTCCATTTATCAAAATATGTCTTTAATAAATGATTATTATATTTTTCATTTGTTTTTGGTAATAATTTTGTTAAAACTTCATATATTATAGATTTTTTTTTATTATCTTTATCTTTATTTAAAAATGATTTACGAGCAATATCATTGAATGGCTTTTTAAATTTATTTAATATAATATACAATTTTATTGTTTTAATTACTTCGAATAAGTTTGTGTTTCTATTTTTAAGTTTATAATTATTTGATAGATTTACCCAATTTTTACGTGCATTTCCAAGTCTATATCTATTCCTTATATATCTAGCTACTGCTTTTTTTGCAGCTTCTGTTTTTATTCTATTATTTATATCTTTCCATTTATTGAAATAATTTTTCAAAATATTTGATTTTTTTATAACTAATCCTAATAAAATTCTCTTTAAAATATCTTCTTTATTTTTTTGTCTTTTATTATTTAAATAAATCTTCCAATTTTTTATTATTGTTTCAGCTGCTCTTTTTTTGCCTAATTTATCAGTTTTGTCTTTCATTATATTTAAAAATTTTCTAATTATTCTGATTCTTAATGAATCAGGAATTTTTATTAATTTCTTCAAAACATTATCAAACGCATTTTTCTTTATTTTATCAAAACAATCTTTTAAAGTATCAATTCTTTTTTTTTTCAGCATATCAATACAATTCTTAAATATATTTCTATTTTTTTCAGAATATATTTTTTCTAAAGCATATCTACTTCCATATTTAATATTTAATAATTTTTCTAAGCCATTCTTTAATTTTAATTGTCTTGCTAATTCCTTTTTCATCCTTAATTTATCTTGAATTCTTCTACAAAATTTTTGAATAATTTTTGCATTATCATTGCATTGTAGATTTCTAACAATATTAAGCCATTTCATAAAAGTACTATATAATTTATTATTAGAAACATTTTCCTTCTTCAATAAATATATGATTAATATTTTTTTTATTACTAATAATCTATTTTTTTCATTTCTTGCTTTATATCCTTTATACATCCTTTGAATTAAAGATGCACTATCATTTATTTTATTCGCTAATTTCTTATTATTATCAGCCCATCTCAATAAATTTCTTTTTATTAAAATATTTTTTATTTTTTCATTAATTGTTTCTAATGTTTTACATAATTTATCATTTCTATTTTTATGTTCTGAAATTTTTTGTAAGTTATTTTTAAATCTATTTAAATTAGGTCTATATAGGGCGTGCTGCAATTTATTTATTTTAGCAGATAATAATATCAGCCTGTATACCTTCTTTTTAGCATTATTATTAAAATATTTTTTAATTCTCTGATTAATTATTCTATATAATTTTGGTTTAATAAATTTTTGTATAGTTCTACTATTATCATTATATTCAATTAATTTTACTTTATTATACCATTTTCTTAATTTTGACCTTAAAATATCTTCATAAGTTTTATCTTGTTTTATTGTATATTTTTTCAACAATATATTAATTTGTTTTAATCTATCTTTTTCTTTCCTTGCTTTATATGATCTATAAGCATTTTCAATCTTAGTTGCATTTTCTTTTGATAATTTAATAAAATTTCTCCATTTGTTAAAGCAATTTGCAAGCCCTTCTTTATTATTAACAAAAATTTTTTTAGATAATATTTTAGTTAAAACTTGTTTCTGATTATATTTTTTTGTTTTATCATCTTTTAATTGTTTAAGTATATCTATAAGTGCTTTTGTTTTATAATTTCTTATTAATCTTAAATATTTTTCAATTACCTTCATATTATTGTATTTTTTTTGGCTCATGTATTCTCTAAATTTATTTTGAATTCTTATTGCTCCTTCATTCATTTTTTCCAATTTTACCTTTTTATTCCAAATATTAAATGGCAATTGCAATTTATATAAATTATTTTTAATTAATTTGTTTAAATATTGCAATAATAAAAATTCTCTTCTTTCTTTATCTCTTTTCATTTTTTTTTCATATCGATCTCTTAAAAATTTTTGTAACATAATAGCATGCTTTATAGTTTGATCATATGTCTTTTCTTTCCATTTAAGCAATGCTTTAGCTAAAAAATATCTTGATATTACATCATGAATTTTAGGTTGTGTTTTTCTCAAAGTATTTATTTTTCCTACAAATTGTAAATTATTAATGAATTTATCGAATGGACCTCTATATAAAATATCCTCTAAAGTTTTATATAAAACTTCTCCTTTTCCTCCAATTATTCTAGAAGATTTTTCCATAATATTCGCCAATTTGTGTTTTGGATATTTTTTGAATAAATCTCTTAATTTTTCCATTGATAATTTCTTTTTATGTAGTAACATTTTTGTTCTACAAAATCTTTGAATAATATTTGCATTTTCATTATTTTTTATTACTAGTGTTCTATGAAGCCATTCATGGAAATATTTATTCAATATTTTATTATTTTTATTTTCATAATTTATATTAAGTTTATATAATAAAGTTTTCCTTAATTTTAAATTATCTAAATTTTTTTTTGCTTTATAGGTTCTATAGGCATTTTGAATTTTCCTAACTGTTTCATATGCTTGCATTAAACCAATATTATCTCTCCATTGTTTTAATTTCTCTCTTAATAATTCATCATTATCTTTACTTTTTTTCCTTATGATTTTTTTTATTATTATTACAAAATAATTCTTTTTGGCACTATCTTTTATATTATTAAAAATTTTTTTTTTTATTAATATATTTAATATTTCTAATCCATTATTTATATATTTTTTTTTATCGAAATATTTTCTTAATTTATCTTTAATAAATTTTTGTATTATTTTTGCATTTTCATCGTTTTTTATTTTTTGACTTTGTCTATAAAATCTGATAAATTGTATTTTTTTGATATCATTTAATTGTTTATTTTTATTTTTAACAATAGAATCTAATAATAGAGTAGTTTTTAATTTTCTTATATGTTGAGGAATATTATTAATTTTTTTAACAAAATTGGCAATCTTTTTGGCATTATCTCTTTTTTTACTATCATAAGTTTTAATTAAATCAATAATATTTTCTTTCGGTTTCTTAAATAAGCCATCATGTACCCTATCAGAATAAATATAATCTTCAAATAATTGTCTTATTTTATTTTTCATTTTATCTGTATCACCTAATTTATTCTTCCATATATCTATGGCTCTTTTCATATGATATTTAGATAGTTCTGGAATTAATTGTATAATAATATTTTTTAATAAATATTTTTTTCTATTTTCTTCTGCTAAATCTTTTATTTTATCTAACACATCTCCTTCATGCATTTTTTTAAGACCTAATTTAAATAATTTACATCCTTTTCTGATTTGCTTTAATCTATTCAAATAATCCAAAGGAATAAGATTAGCTCTCCATTTTAATAAAGCTGCCCTTAATCTAGCTTCATTATTCATTTGTTCTTTTGTATTTTGGGCTGTTTTTATTTGTTTAACTAATAAAGTTTTAAGATATTGTTCTCTTAAAAGTTGAATCTTTTTTTTCCAACGACTCATAGCAGAATATAAATTCATTTTATCATTATTTCTTAGAGCGCCTGCAATAGTTTTAGTTGCATGATATAAATCTTTATCTTTTAATTGTAATAATTGAACTTTTCTTAACCAAGTATGAAAAGCTTTGGCTATAGGTTCAATTTCATTATATTTTATTATTCGTCTAAGTTTAGTTTTAACTTTAGTCATTCTATTAGGATCTATTTTCATTGCATTTCTCCACCATTTTAAAAATGCCTTATGTAATAAATTATTTCCATTTTTTTCAGCTAATTTTAATATATAATTAGTTCCATTATCTTTTAGAACTTTTTTAATTTTATTAATATATATATCATATATTATTTTTCTTGCTGGAGCTTTAAATATTTCTGTTAATTTATCTATTCCTTTTCCAAAATTTATGTTTAATTCTTTTTTTCTACAATTAGCTTTCCATAATGTTAAATACTTTGATAATAATTTTTTTCTATTTCCATCTTCAATATAGGCTCTTAAATTATATATTATTTTTGTTTTTAAATTTTTTGAATATTTATCACCAATAGCTTTTCTCCACCTACCTAAAAGATTTCTTAATTTTCCATTTAATGCCCTATTTTCTTGGTTTTTGTAATTTTTGATTATTTTTTGTAAATATCTATTTGGATTTCTTGTATTTCTTATTTTATCAAAAGGCTCATCAGTTGCACTTTTTTTTATATTTTTTGCTAAAATATTTAGCAAATTATTGATTTTAGGATAATATTCTTCAGGTCTTTTACTCATAGCTCTCCAATGGAAAAATGCCCTCATTAATCTATCTCTATCATTTCTATTTTGTAAATTTTTAACATTTATATCAATTATTTTAGCTTTAAACTTATTTATGTTTGTTTCTCCTTTTTCTTTATCCATTATTCTTCTCCACCTATCAAAACATTCACGTAATGATGTACGAGGTTTATCGATTTGCTTTATTAATATGCTCAAAATTTTTGGTCTATAATCTCTTCCCATTTTTTTATATAATCTATTTAATAAATCTCTTAATCTTCTTTTATATATATTACCTAATATGTCTCCGCCCTTCATTACTTGCTTTAATTTTTCTAAATTATCATAATTTTTGTTATCTCCAACAAATAATCTCCATCTTGTAAAATATTTTGATAAAATATTTCTATCATTTTTCGCTTCTAATGAAGTTAGTAAAAATCTTAATAATTGCTTATGTAAATCTTTTAATTCTTCATCTTTTATTTGACTTCTCCACTTATATAAATAATATCTTAATAATATTTTACTTTTATTATTATATATTTGGAATATATTTTTTCCAGCATTTTTGAGAGAATGTTCATCTCTTGTTTTTTCAAGTTTATCTAAAAAATCTTTATAGTCATCATTAAAATAGTTTTTGAAAATCTTTTGAATAATTTCTGTGAAATTTACAATTTTTTTAATTTCCCCATTAACATCTAATTTTGGTCTAGTTCTCCATTGATTAAATCTTTTATATAAAATCCTCTTTTCAATTTTACTGATTAAATTCTTTAATAAAGTTTTATATAATTCATTTCTTTTATCTTTATCATCTAATCTAACTTTTTTATTTCTCCATCTATTAAATAAGTCTCTTAAATTATCTTTTAAATTTCTTCTTTTTATTATAATCATTTTTAAATTTGCTTCTCTTTTATTAACTTGGTCGCATTTGTCTAAAAAAGCATTTAATGGTTCTATATAAATTCTTTTTATTATATACTTTTTTAATATTTCTGTACCTTCATTAATATCTAATATTTTTTTACCTTTAGGAATTTGCCTCCTCCATTTATCTAAATAATATTTCATTTTATTTTTATTCAATCTTGAATCAACATGATTTATTGTTCTTATAAATACTTCAGATTTTAAATCATCTAATTTTTTTTTTTGAACGGCCATTCTCCATTTATTTAATTTATTTCTTAAAATCAATTCTAAACATTTGCTACGAATATTTTTAATGATTTTAATTAATATTTTTTGCTTTAATAAATCTTTCAAATAATTACTTATTGGTTCTTTTGTATTTTTATAAACATGCCTTTTACTAAGACTTGATAAACCGTTTATCATATTTAATGTTCCAAAAAATTTTTGTCTTTTTTCTTCGGCATTTTGTGCTTTACCAATATATTTATATAAATTACTTAATAAAACCCATTTATCAAAATATTTTTTTAATAATGTCAATTTATTTTCGTTATCCATTCTTTTATTCAATAAATCTTTACTTTTTTGTAATCTTTGAGATAAAAAGTCAGATGAATTTTTCCATCTTAAGAAATAAGGTCTTAGTCTTAATAGTGTAAATTTTCTATCATATTTTTCCAATAAATCTCCTAAAATATCTTTAATCAATTTATTTTTAGAAAATAATTCACCAAAAACATATGGTCTTACATGATTGACCAAAACATTTCTCATTATAGCCAAAAATTTTTCTTGTAAATAGCTTATATATATAATATCATATACATACTTACGAGTAAACTTTCCTCTCCAAACACTTTGAATTTTAATAATTTGTTCAAGAATTTTTTTATATCTTGCTTTTCTTTCTCTCCACCAAGCTTGGACAATTTTTGCCGCTTTTTCTCTATATTTTGGATTTATTGCAGTAAAGCCTCTTCCTCCTGCCCGCGCCTTTTTTATTTTAAACTTACTTTTTTTCTGAATTGTTTCTTGGGCCAAATCAACTACACCACCTTTATCTAATCTCATTCTTCTCAAAATAGTCCTATCTTCAGTATTTGGACCTTTGGCACTTAGCATTGCTAATGATACATATAAAAATCTATTATGCTTTGTATTTCTGAATGTTTTCTTTGAACCATCTCTTATCGTAGTATTATTTAAAGTACCTCTATCAAATTTATTTTTTGTATCTTCTCCATAACTTCTATTTAGACTTGCTGAATCATTGGAACCACTTCTATTTTTTGCTAATAAAATACTACTTAATTTATTCATTTTTTGTAAAACTTTATATCTATCATTAAATAATTGATCTTGATTAGATTGAATTATTGTTTGAGAATTACTTATTAAATTTCCATCTTCTCCTTTATGTGGGTCATATGTTTTAACATAATATTTTATTAATTTTTTCACTTCATCACCTGTAACATTCTCTTGAAATTCTCTAGTTCTAGCCATCATTTCAATATTTTCCATATCTCCTCTATTTTGTCTATTCATTTCACCTATTCCCATACCATCATCATTTCTAAATTGTACATGATTATTTCTATCTAATTGACTCTTTAAATCCCTTATTTGATTTACATTATCATTTTTTTCTGAATTTGAATCAGAATCTCCTTCAACATTTCCTTTAGGACTCATTTTTTTGAGAATTCCAGGGAGAGGTTCTTGTAAATCTCTAGGATTCATTGCAAATTGAATTTCTCTACTATTCTGTTCTAAACCCCTTTGGTCATTCATTCCTTGTTGAATCATTCCTGTACTTGAATTAAAAACATCATTTTGTTGCATATAACCTCCCTGTTGATTTTGTTGCTCCAAAAATATATTTCCTGTTTCATTAGAAATCATATTATATGATCTATCTCCTGCAAAATTACCTTGAGGACTATTCATATTATTCATACCACCTCTATTTAATGTTCTTATATTATATTCCACATCTATTTCGTCAAAATTTTCTTCTTCTTCAAAATTATTATTTTCCATATTATTTAAATCATTTAAATTTTCATAATCTTCTAAATTAACATCTTGCAAATTTTGATTTATATTATTTTCAATATTATTTCCTTCTTCTTCCATAAAATTTTCATCATTATTAATTCCATATTCCATATCTCCAATATTATCTCCATAATTATTATTATCCTCAAAATTATCTTCATCACCATTATTATCATAATCATCATTATTAAAATAAGAATCATAATTTAAAAAATTAGAATTAGGACTTTTTCTTGTTCTATAAATATCAAAAGATTTATTTATATTAGAATTAGAAATAGGTTTTATTTCTTCAGAAAAATAATTATCATATATATTTTGTGTTTTATTAAGATTTTGATTATTTATAATATTTTCAGAATGTTTAATCTTTTTTTTTATTTTATTTACTTTATCTTGAAACCTTTTTAGAGGATCATTGTAAACATTTTGATTTAAATTATTATTTTCATAATTTACTTCTCCATTAGAATAATCATTATTGATATTATTATAGTAATCTAAAGTATTTTTATTGCTTTGATTCAAACTATCCATATAAGTAAAATTATTTTTTCTAATATTTGAAATTGGCATTGTTCTGGAGGTAAGATTATTATATGGATGCCTTCGCAAAGGAAAATTTTTTTCTTCTTTTTTATAATTATTTATATCTCTTTTATCAAAATCATAAATTTCCTTTTCTTTTTTAGTCATTTTTATTTCTCTTTTATTACTATTATAATTATTAAGATTATTATTAGTATCTCTATCTAAATTTATTTTTACTTCTTTATTATTATTTCCTTGATTCCATTGATTCTGATACTGACTAAACTCAAAAAAGCTTCTTATTTTATAAGCATTTTTAATCAAATTTTTAGGGGAATCAATCTGTGGATATCTAAACAATAATTTTAGAATTTCTTCTTCTTGTCCCTTCATTATTTCATCTTTTACATTTTCATACATGGCGACACAAAGATAATCAATAAATTGTAATTTATTATCACTTTGAAAAAATTCTTCAATAAAAATAATATCCCATAATTGTATACTTACTATATATGTAAATTCTCTACAAAATAAGCAACGTAGCCAACGCACCATAAATGTGGTAGGGTCGATTCTATGCTTTATTAAATAAGTAAATAAATCTTGATCATAATTTCTTAATTTATTATGATAGATATCCAAAGCCCTTTTATAAACCATATCTATTTGATTTTCTTCAACTTTAAAATTTAAAAAATCTTCTTGAACGAAATCAGAATTATTAGTCATATCATTTGGATTTTCATATAATTTTTTTATTCCTAATGACATCATTGAACTAAAAATTGTAAATAAATCATGACATATATATTTTTCATCATGAAAAAATAAGTATAATGATTTTGAATTTTTGGCAGGTTCTTTACATAAAGAAAGTAAAAATTGTTGCTCTTCTTTTGAATATAATTCATTTTTTTTTTCATTATCAGTAATTTTTGATTTTCTTTTATCTGAAAAATAAAAAGGAAAAAAAGCAAAAAATAAAATTGATAATAAGTCGTTCATACCCTGACGATATGACATTTTTTTATTTTCGGGTTGAACACTCCAATAAAAAAGAACATCAGATAAAAGTTCTTTAACATAATTATCTTGAAATAATTTTAAATTTTGGAAAGTTCTATTAATATCTTGCTCTATAAGCTTTTTTAATTCATTACCTTGAAAATATTTATCCCAATTATTATTGGTATTATTATTTGAACCAATTTTTTTATTATTTTCATTATTTAATATATTAGTTAACGGATCTCCTACATATTTTATAGAATTAATATTTTCTTTCCTTTTTATATTTTCGAATTTTTGTCGGTCAGAAATTGTTTTTTGTATCCAGGTTTTTAATGTAGAATTATCTTCACTAGGAAGAACTTTGAGAAGAATTTTCCAGGCCATAGGCCTAATTTGTTCGTTTTCTAAATCACTATTTTTGCATAAGTTAATAAATTTTAGTTTTAATACACTCATATCTTCAAATGTTAAAAAATAATTACTAAATGCATTTATACATGGAGATAATGTTTTTTTAGCTTTCCATAGTACTTCTGGATCTATTACATCAGATAAAATTTTATTTGTCATTATTTTTAAAATTTTTATATATAAATAGTATTATTAAATATTTGTTTAT
>JAJJKT010015862.1:0-12631 GCA_023805755.1 Eremoplastron rostratum | reverse complement strand
GATTGGGGATTGGGCCCAATCCCCAATACCCAAAACCCAAAACCCAAAACCCAATACCAATAAAAATATATTTTTTATTCATTATAGAATATATTTTAATAAAAAAAATAAATAACATTTAATTATATTAATTATTAATATTACTTTTTTCCTTTAGTTTTTTTGGCTGAAGTTTTTTTATTTGTAGTTACTACTTTTTGAGATTTTGTTTCATCTGTGGCAGTTTCACATTCCACTCCTTCGGGTATATTAAATTTTTTCAAAGTATTTTTTAAATCTTTAACCATTTCATCCCATTTAAATTTATATTCTAATTCTTGAACTCTTAAATTATTAAATTTATCAATATCTTCTTTTATATTATTATTAAATGTTTCACAGTGTTGTTTATAAAATTTATTTCTTTCTAAAAATAAATTTTTATTATTTTGTAATTTTATTCCAGTTATACTCTTAGACCAATTATCTCTACGATATTCATTTTCCAAAATTTTTATTTTTTCCTCAGAATTTTCCACATATTCCTTCACTAATTTTTGGAACATATCATAATAATTAATTTTTCCTTCTTTGAAATTTATTCCCTTAAATAATTTTTTAAATGTTCTTTTCGATTCTAAATCGTATTTGTTTATATCTACTGCATTTTTTCCTTGGACGTTTTTTTTGCCGTCCCCTGCATTCGCTTTTTCATCTATTGTTTCTTTTAATTTTAATAATTCGTTATAATTTTCTCTTTTTTTGAAATATTCTTCATCTCCTAAAGATATAAATTCTTCTTCAAAAATAAAATTATCAAATAATGTCATTAAGCAAGCAAAATTATTTAAAAGTCTTATAGTGTAGTTTTTGGAAGATTCTTCTTCATTTTGAATTAAATTAAACTGTGCCTCATTTAGACTCTTTATAAAAGAATTATTTCTTTCGGTATCTTTCGTTTCAAAATTGGATAAATCTTTTGAATAAAATGGATTTGCCAAATACGGTCCTAACTTCGTTTTTAATTCATCTTTTATTTTATCACTGCTTTCCTTTGCCTTATTAAATGTATTCATAATTTCATTTGTTTTATTTGAGCAAGTCAAATTTGAATAACCAAAAATAAATTTGAAAACACATAAAGGAATATTTAGACTAAATTTATATAAATTTTGACAAAAAGTTCTTAGATCTTTGACACATTTTAATCTCATTATTTCCATTTCTCTTTTAATATCTTCCAAGAATGGAACGAGACTATCTGGTAATTTTTCTTGTGGATTTAAAAATTTTGCATAATTTCCAACATAAATTTTGGCACATTCACTTCTTAATTTATCATCAATTGAAGCTATCTCATTATTATAGCTTGGTTCGGCTCCTTGGGAACCACCCTTTTTTTTATCAGTATTAACGTTTAAGCTTGGATCTAAAATTGATTTAGCTAAAAATCCTAAGGATAATAATTCTTCTTTTTTTAAAGCTTCATCTTCCGTAATATCATCTTTTTCTGTTATTGTTATATCTTCAGTATTTTCTTTCATTATTACTCTGGATAATTGATAAGTATTTAATAAATTTTCTTTAAAGGCTGAAATATATTTACCATAATTCCATACACATGTATTTATTTTTTGCAATTGTTTTCTTATTTTTATAGGTAATTCATTTTTATTTAAAGCCTTATTTAAATCTTCAACATTTTGTATTTTATTAAATTCAGATACAATTTTAATTAAATCATTAAATATTTTTTGTAGACCTTCTTGTGCCTGATTACATTTAATTTTAATATTAATAACAATATCATTAGATAATCTTTTCGGCACTCCGAATTTTTTTCCCATTGCATCTTTTGCCATTATATTATCTTTACTTATATCATATTGCTCCTTTATTTTTTTCATATATGACTCACATTCATCTCTTATACCCTTTAGTTTTTCTTTATTATTATTTTTTCTTTCCTCTTGACTGGCCTTAATTACTTCATTTTCTAATTTTTCCAATTCACCCTTGGTATGCTCAATTTCCCTATCAGAATATGTACCCCCTTTGCTTATTTGTTTTAAAGATAGTAAATAATTATTATTCAAAGAAGATAATTCTTTCGGGTGTTCATCAGAATATTCTTTTAATTTAATTTCATTTTCATCTAAATCAATAAGAAAGTCATAATATGAAGTTTTAAATTTCTTATATTGTTCTTCCAGTCCTTTATCTGACTCTTGTTCTTCCATTCCTTTTAATAATTTTTCTTGCAAATCTTTTAAATCATTAAAGTCTTTATCTATCTTATTTAATAAATTATTATTTTCTTCATTTGATTTTTTATTTTTTGAATTTATTTCTTCTTTATGTTTTTCTAATTTTTTATCATGTTTTTCTAATTCATTTAATCGTTTGTCATATTCTTCCACCTCAATTTTTCCTTTTCTTGGAGAAAGGGATTTCAGTCTTATATCTAAATCGCCCAATTGCTCTTCTCTTGTTTCTTGGTCTTTTATATGGGCATCATTTAAATTACTAGTATGATTAGAACTTATTTTTTCATTTATTTTTTCAAATAAATTATTTATACCTTTAGTAATATTATCACAAATAAAATCATTATTCTCACTAAGGAGCTTTTCTTTATTTAAAGCAAGGGGAGAATTAAAGGTAATTTCATGATTTGCTTTATATGGGTCAAATGCTCTTAAATAGTCTATTTGCTCTTCAGGGTTTTGGTCTGATGGTTTCGGGGGTTCTTTCACTTCTTTTTTTGCTCCTTTTTTTCCTTTATTTTCTTCTTCTTCCTTCTTTTTTTGTTCATATTCTTCCTTTTCTTTAGCCAACGCTTCTAATTCTTCTGGTGTTTTTGGTTTTAATTCAAATATATTGTCATCTCTTTTATTTACTACGTTTCTCAATAAATGTTTTACATATTCTTCAATTTCAAAATCTACTAAATAATTGAATCCTAATTTCGAAGTAAAATTTTTGACCGGTCGAGGCGGGACGAGGGGTGGGGGTACTTCTCCTTTTTTTAATTGTGGTTTGTTCTCTTTTTTCTTTTGCGGCTTTTTTTTGCCTGTTCTTTCTTCTTCTTTAGCCTCCTCTTCTTCTTTTATTCTTTCCTCTTCAGCTATTTGAGCTTCTTTTTTCTTAGATAAAAATTCACTTTCTTTGTTTCTTCTTTTTTCTATTTCATATCTATTATCCTCATTATATTTTCCAAAAATATTAAATACTTTTGATTCATATTTATGGTATACATTAGTTAATCTTCCATCGTGAGAATTAAATATTTCATCTATTTTTTTAAAAAAATCCCTATATTCTACTTCTAATTCATCTATTATTTTAAAACTATTTTCTAATCCTTTATCTAATTCTTCTTTATTTATACAATTTTTCATTTCTTCTGATATCTTTTTCAAATCTTCTTCTTTATCATGTATAATATTATCGTCATTATCGCATTCTTTCGCATATTCGATATTATATTCTTTTTCTGCTTTTTTTATTTCTCTTTTATGCTCATCATATAATTTCCCTGCAGATAAAAATATATTTATTATTTTCTCACATACATTATTTATATAATCATCATATTCTTCTAAATATGTATTTATGCTTTTAATATAATTAGTTCTATCATCCTTGTTTTTATTCAAAACCGAATTGACTTCTTTTTCGAATAATTCTTCTAAACTTTTTAAATCATCATAATCATTATATTTTTTTTCATTATGATTATCTTTAGTAAAATCATAACTTATTGTCGATACGTCTTCCTTAAATTTCTCAAAAGCAGCTAATGATTTATTCTGAATATCTTCACTATTTTTCAGCAGTTTTTCTATATATTGTGTATATAATTTATCTCCTTCAGAAATGATATTTTCCAGTTTTTTATTAATTTTTTCGATATTTTTCATATTAATTTGATCATAATCAAGATTAAATAACTGTGTAAATATCAATTCATATTTTTTCTTATATATTTCTTCTTGTATTTGTTTTATTTCTTGAACAATAGATGCCCTTTCTTCTGGATCTGAATATTCTTTTGATTGTAATAATTTTTGCAGTTTAGATACATAATTATTAAGTTTAATATTTTTCCATCTAAGGATAAAATCGTCTAAATCTTTTTTACTTTTTTCCACAAGTTCATTTTCAAATTCTTTTATTTCATTCATTATTCTAGTATAAAAACTTTTTTTTACATCATAAAATCTTTGAACATACAATTTTTTTTCATTATGAACTTGTTTTATTTCTTCTTCCAATAAAAAACCAATTTTATCTAAATCATCTGCTAATTTATTTATTTTCAAATTTGCATTCTGGTGGCATTTTGTTAAATCATCTAAAACATTTTTTAGACATTCATTTATATTATTTTCTCTTTCTTTTAAAACGTTATAAAAAAAATTTGAAATATTATCGATATCATTTTGTATTAAAGGAATTAATTCCTCATCTTTCATTAAGAATTTTGAATATATATCTGTTTTAGTATTTTCTAATTTATCTTTCAAATTTTTAATTTTTTCTTTTATGTTTTCTTCAACATCCTTAAGGTATTTTGTTTTCCAAATTTCATAAAATTCTATCGTATCTAAATTTTGCATTCTTTTTTTACTTTTTAAATTAGAAAAAATATTATATGTATAATCATTAACGTCAATTTCGGCATACTTATGAGTTATATTCCTAATTTTTATATCCATATGATTTTTTGGTGTCTCGGCTTTTATCGACGCCAAGTTCCACCCATTTGTATATGTTTTATTTTTTTCTTCTTCATAAAGCTTATTCGTCATATTATTATTAATAGTATTATTACTCATAGTATTATTTTGCTTATAAAAATTTGTGGCTGTATTTCTACCAGATGGATTAAGAATCATAGCCCCGGTAGATTGAAGAGATTTTCCTATTGTTGACGATGTCCCCGTTGTACTACGTATACTACGTGCTAATGCTGAAGATGTCTTAAAAAAGCCAAACATTTCTGATCCATTTGTTTGGTTTCCAAAATTTAATGCAGAATCTTTTGAATAAACCATTTTTTGTTTTGGCTTATTGTATGTTTTTTCTGCAATCATTTTTTTAAAGTTATAAATTATTAAATTATTTTTTTAAAGCTTGAAAAATTTAATTTTTAAATTTTAATTTATTGCTACTAATTATTGATTTATTTATAAAAAGAAAAAGTTATAAAAAATTAAATAAATATTTTTATAAAAATAAAAAATGAAAAAAAATTTATTTATTAATACAGGAGGAGATCTAAAGAAATCTGAAAGTACAAAAAACAATACATCAAATTTTTTATCTATAATTAATAGTAAAAGTTTAACTACGAATGATTCAGCCACTGCATTTACTTCTCCATTTAATACAATTCAAGCAAAGACAAATAGGTCAAGAATGTTTGGAAAAAAACCATTTTTAAAAAATAACTCAAAATTTTCTTCTCTAAATATATTTACAGCCTACAACAGAAATGGAAATGATATTTTTCTTCCGAGAATAAATTCATTCGTAATGAAAACACAGCTTTTCAAAAACGCCGACCAAATTATGAAAGAAAGAAAAAAGCAATTTATGGGCAGGGCCCTCAAGCAAACCAAGAGCTCAGTTTTGAAAAAATCAAAAGAAATTTGTTTAAATAATTTTTTAATTACTCAATTAAGAGAAAAAAGAGATGAAATTAATCTTAAGCAAATAGAAATATATTCAAAATTAAATAAATCAGAAAAAAGATTTGAACTAGATTATAAAAATTTTATTGATTTCGTCGAGAAAATAAACCAAAAAGAAAAAGAAGAAGAAAGAAATTTAAATAAATTAAAAAATATATCAAAAAATATAGAAATAAATGTAAATGAAGAAATGAGTATTAATAAGAATTTAGTATCTAAAATAGAAAGTTTAATAAAACAAATATTAATATTACAAGCTTATGGGAGTTTTTTACATAAAGTATTTCATAGAAGATTCATTTTTGATGAATTAAAAAAAATAAATTTAAAAGGAAAAAAATTTATTTCTATTTCTAATATAATATTGCAATTATATGATGAAAGCCAAAACAATTACGAAGATAATCATGACATAATAAATGATGTTGAAATGCTTATGGATAAATTCAACTATTATGAACAAAAAATAGTAAATATTATGAGAGAGAAAGAGGAATTAGAACAAGAAATAAAAGATAATAAAATTAATTATGAAAATATATTAGATCACTCTGATGCTGTATATCATTCCTGTGACAGTCACGCTCATTCATATCGGAGGCCTCAGGGACCTCTTTGAGAATCGCACGCCGGACTTCAAGCTGACAAACGGAGTGCTGGAAGCGAAGGAGCGGTTTACCATCGAGCTGGGAAGCTGCGACATCATCGTAGATACCTCTGGTGCCATCGTACCTGAGGACAGCTATGAGGCACACAAGCTGACCTTTGCCATCGGCAGCAGGAAGCTGCAGGCGGTGATCTCAAATAATGGAATGAATTATGTTCTGGTGGAGGGAGCCATTAAGGATTATCTGCCGGAGGGCTTTGACCGCCAGATGCTGATCTCAGCGGTGCCGGGCTTTTATATCGCCCTGGTGCTGGCAGGGATCATCCTGATGGTGATCACGCTGGGAAAATATCTGCTGGCCTCGCTGCTCTACATGCTGATCGTATGGGGCATCGCCCGGAATACCGGTCTGGATCTGAACAAGGGAAATGTATTCCGGCTCTGCTTTTACGCCCAGACCATCGGCATGCTCCTTGTGAACATCAATAAGGCCACAGGCGGATATCTGCCGAGTCTGATCGTATCCATGGTAGGAATCTTTATCACATTGCTATATATCTTCAAACCCTTTCGGCCCTATGCACGGTACAGCACGGATGAGTAGAGGAGTGAGAGGACAGGTCTGTTATTTCCCGGCACGGGTCAGAAAGTCACTCAGTTCTTCCGGTGTGAGACGGCTCAGGGCAGCGTTTGTATAGGAACCATCCTCGGTTACCTCACGAAGGAACCAGGAGGGCGGTATAAAGGCGTTTGCAGCCTCTACGGATGGGAATTCCACCTCTGCGTAGATCAGGCCGTCCAAAGCGCCATGAAAGATATCCAGTTCAATGGTGAGAGATGCATCCCCAGGACAGGGGATCAGATATCTGGTCTTCTGAATAAAGATGCCGCTTACCTTCTCGGACAGCTGCCGGTACTGCTCAGCAGTCAGATCGGTTTCGAATTCCTCACGGGCAAGGAGCCCGTCGGACTTCACTGTCAGATGGAAGGAGTCATTGCTTTGGCGGATCCGGATCACCGGATCAGTGGAGATATAGCCTTGGGACATTTCCTTTGAGGGATAGTCGCTGAGGGTGAGGCCGGAAGGATCGGCCAGGAATTTTCGTTCGATTTCCATGGTTGGTACCTCGCTTTGTTTTGCATAGTTGATACTTGATTATATACTGATTCCACTTTGCACCGCAAGCGGGAAGAAAAGAGATAGAAAAGAGATATAAAGAAAAGGAGAAGCGTATGAGTAAGGTTTATGTACTTTTGGCAGAGGGCTTTGAAGAGAGTGAGGCAGTGGTGCCCATCGATCTTCTTCGCCGTGCAAGAGTTGAGGTGGTAACGGTTTCCATTACGGAGGAGCCGCTGGTATTAAGCTCTCATGGAATCCCCGTGACGGCAGATACCGTTCTTTCCAAGGTTGAGGATACGGCAGATGCCCTGTTCCTTCCCGGCGGACTGAAGGGAACCAACAATCTGAAGGCCAGTGAGGCTGTGGCAGAGTTTATCCGGAGACATCTGGAAGCGGATCGGTATATGACTGCAATCTGTGCTGCACCCACCGTATATGGGGAAATGGGACTTCTTCAGGGAAAGAAGGCGACCTGCTATCCGGGGCATGAGGATAAGCTTCAGGGAGCAGAGTGGACCGGTGCGGTTCAGACGGTTGCAGTGGATGGAAAGTTTATCACCAGCCGTGGTATGGGAACATCCCTGGACTTCGGCCTGAAGCTGATCGAGGTTCTGGTGTCCCGGGAAAAGGCACAGGAGATCGCAAATCAGGTACTGCACCCTAGAGCATTATAGAAACAGGTATTTACGAAAGTACGAAAGGAAAGAAAAAGAAATCAGATGAAACATATCACAGTACGTGACATCGTAAAAGCAACGGAAGGCACTCTGATCCTGATGAATGGATCGGATGAGGAAGGCGAGATAGGGGAACGGATCCTTAAGGATATCTGCATCGATTCCAGGATCATCTCCGAGGGAGATCTGTTCATTCCGCTCCTTGGCGAAAATGTGGACGGTCACAAGTACCTTCCCGAGGCAATGAAGACAGCGGCAGCGGCCCTGACCTCCAAAAAACCGGAGGAGCTGTATCCGACACCGGAAGCGATGGAGGAGGCGAAGAAAAGGGGCGATGTTCTGATCCTCGTGGAGGATACGGAGAAGGCAGAGCAGGATGTGGGAGCATATATCCGCATGCAGTATGAGCCGCCGGTCATCGGCGTAACAGGCAGCGTAGGAAAGACGACAACCCGCAGGATGATCGTTACTGCCCTCAGCGGAAACTGCATTCCCGAGGCCTTGGAATAACCGATGGGCTCAACCTCAAAGAAGCCCTCTCCCCGGTGAATGTAGACAAAATCCTTCTCTATCTCCCGTCGAAACCGTTCCACATCCCCCGTCTCATCAAACCAGCCCGCGAACTTGTCAAAGCGAAAGTCCGGCGCTGTGATATCCGTCTGAACTGTAAAACCGAAATCCTTCATTTCCTGGATCATTGGAGCAAGGAAGGGCAGGTCCAGCTCTGCATCATAGCCGCAGAAGTCCGAATACTCAAAGATGGCCTGCATCCTGCACTCCCGGCAGATCTGTGCCAGTTCATAGCAGCGTTCCCGGGAAAGCATGTGGTGATGAAGCACCTCACCATGATACTCGATATAGGTTCCGCATCCACAGACCACCCCGTCAAACTCTGCTTCCGCCAGGATCTGTTCCACATTGAAACGGGTTCGGCCGGTATTGATGAAAATCAGATTCCCGGCATGCCGGGCCGCCTCAAGCGCAGCCTTCGCGTCTGCCGGGAATAAATGTCGTTCATCCTCTGTGATCAGAGTTCCGTCTATATCAAAAAACAGAAGATTTCTCATGGAGTCTCCTTACAGCTGACGGAGCAGATTCACCATTTCGATCGCGCCAAGTGCGCAGTCATAGCCCTTGTTTCCGGCCTTTGTGCCTGCACGCTCCACTGCCTGCTCGATATTGTCTGTGGTCAGGATACCGAACATTACCGGGATCTCGGACTCCATGGATGCCTGAGCGATCCCCTTGGAAACCTCAGCACATACATAATCATAATGACTGGTCTGTCCGCGGATCACTGCACCCAGGCAGATCACTGCATCATACTTACCGGACTTAGCCATCTTCTTTGCAACAACAGGGATCTCAAATGCGCCGGGAACCCACGCCACCGTGATATCCTCTTCCTTCACATTGTGACGTACCAGACCATCCTCGGCACCGCCAACCAGCTTGGATACGATGAATTCATTAAAACGGGAGGCTACGATACCAATCTTGATCCCTTCAGCTACTACATTTCCTTCAATCTTCTTCATATGGATTATTGTCCTTTCTTATCTGTTCCTACACACTCTATACGTCTCAGACGATCTACAGGGATCATACATCCTCAAGGATATGTCCCATCTTCTCCTTCTTTGTCTGCAGGTAGAACCGGTCATAGGTGGAGGGCGCGATCTCTATGGGAACACGCTCCACGATCTCCAGGTTATAGCCCGCCAGACCGTAGATCTTGGAGGGGTTGTTGGTGAGGAGACGCATCTTCCGAACCCCCAGATCCACAAGGATCTGTGTTCCGATGGTATAATCTCTGGCATCCTCCGGGAAGCCCAGCTCCAGGTTTGCTTCCACCGTATCCAGACCCTGATCCTGCAGGGCGTAGGCCCGGATCTTGTTGATCAGTCCGATTCCGCGTCCTTCCTGACGCATGTAGAGGAGCACGCCTCTTCCTTCCTCTGCGATCCTCTTCATGGCGGCATCCAACTGGTCGCCGCAGTCACATTTTAATGAGCCAAAGGCATCTCCGGTGAGACACTCGGAGTGAACG
Source organism: Eremoplastron rostratum (assembly GCA_023805755.1). NCBI lineage: Eukaryota > Ciliophora > Litostomatea > Entodiniomorphida > Ophryoscolecidae > Eremoplastron > Eremoplastron rostratum. Next base: position 2,499 of record JAJJKT010015862.1, on the reverse strand, counting down.
CGCACCAGAACCGGTTCGCCGTCCCCAAACTCGCCCATGGTAAGAGCCACATGGTGCTCTCCGTTCAGCTTATTGATATAACCATGGATGGTGAAGTTTCCGTACTTCGTGGGAAGCTTTGCTTTTGTTACCTCCTCAACGAATACCTCATGCTCCTTCCGATACTGAACCAGCTTCTCGATGGTGGAGATCTTCAGATCATGCTCCTTCGCGAAGGCCACCAGATCGTTGTAGCGTGCCATGGTTCCGTCATCCCGCATGATCTCACAGCAGAGACCTACCGGCTGAAGCCCTGCAAGTCTGCAAAGATCCACGGTTGCTTCTGTATGGCCGTTTCTCTCAATGACCCCTCCAGGCTTCGCCTCCAGTGGAAACATGTGTCCCGGTCTCCGGAACTCTTCTCTCTTTGTATCCGGCGAAGCAAAGGCCCGCGCGGTGATCCCCCGCTCTTCGGCGGAGATTCCTGTGGTTGTGGAGATATGATCCACGGACACCGAAAATGCGGTGCAGTGATTGTCTGTATTTACGATGCACATCTGGGGCAGATTGTATCTGTCCGAATAGGACGGATCCATAGGCATACAGATCAGTCCCCTTGCAAATTTGGCCATAAAATTGACGTTCTCCGTGGTGGCAAACTCTGCTGCACAGATCACGTCTCCTTCATTCTCCCGATCTTCATCATCCATGATCACCACCGGTTTTCCGGCACGGAGATCCGCAAGGATTTCCTCGATCGTATTCATTTCTGACATAGTTCCTCCTGTAGCAGCCTGCAGTGCGCAGGCCCTGTTTCTTTGTGACTCTGATTTAGAAGCCGTGCTCCTTAAGGAAATCCAGCGTCAGACCGCCGGAGCTCTCCTCCTTCTTATCCTCTTCATCTTCCCGAAAATGTAAGAGCCGGTCTACATACTTTCCGATCAGATCATTCTCCAGATTGACACTGTCTCCGATCCGTCTTCCGGAAAGCGTGGTCACATCTCTTGTGTGTGGGATCACCGATACGGAAAAGCCCGTATCATCCAGGCCAGCAACCGTAAGACTGATACCGTCAATGGTTATGGAGCCCTTCTCCACGATATATTTCAGAATCTTCTGAGACGCCTCGATGCGATACCAGACTGCATTGTCCTCCTTCCGGATCGAAGCGATCCTTCCGGTTCCGTCGATATGGCCGGACACGATGTGTCCACCGAATCGACCATTCGCAGCCATGGCGCGCTCCAGGTTCACGGGATCACCGATGCCAAGCTGACCCAGTCCGGATCTCCGAAGGGTTTCAGCCATCACATCCGCCGAGAAACGGTCCTGTCCCAGCCTGGTCACTGTAAGACACACGCCATTTACAGCGATGCTGTCTCCGACCTTTGTTCCTTCCAGTACCAGGTTCGCCCGGATGGTCAGAATTGCGGATTCAGCACCCCGCTCTATGGACAGGAGTGACCCTGTTTCCTCAACGATTCCTGTAAACATGACTATTTGTCCTTTTTCTCCTCAATATTGAAGGGGTTCAGATCTGCGGAAAGCACCTCAGTCACGATACGTGACTCCAGCTCTACCGGAGGTCTGTCCTCATCATCCTCTTCATCTGATGTAGTCTGAATCTGGAGCGTAGGGATCGCATCCGCCTCACCCCAGCCGTCATCCCCTTCTGCCTGGGTCTGAGCAGCTGCCTGTGCAGCCTGAGCCGCCTGTGCTGCCTTTTCAGCTTCATTATCCGCTACGGGATTTGCAGAGATCCAGCCCACTGCACGAGGTTCTGCCGTCTCTACATCCACATGCTCTTCATCCTCGGGTTCTTCACCCACCATATATCTGGCGTAGAGGTCTCCACCCGGAAGGATCTCGGATTCCACCAGACGCAGGGGAAGCGCATCCTCAACGAAGTTAACGCCCTCGCCCTCAACCGGTGTCATAGCAGTGATACCACCAAAGATCTTGGGAGCGATAAATGCAACAACCTCATTCACAAGGCCGTCTCTCAGAAGGCTCCAGGTCAGGTTACCGCCGCCCTCGGACATAACGCCGCTGATCTCCATCTCGCCCAGCTTCTCCAGCAGGGCCTCCATATCGATATGACCATCCTTCTCAGGGATCTGGAGCACTTCAACTCCTGCTTCCTCCAGCTTCGGGATCTTCTCCTTTGCTTCCTCGGAGAGACGCTCCGTTGCTGCGATGATGGTCGTGATCTTTCCTGCCGTCTGAACTACTTTCGCATCCAGCGGTGTCTGCAGATGTGTATCACAGATGACACGGATGGGTGCACGATCCTTCTGTCTGCGGTTATCCAGCATGGGATCATCCGCAAGAACGGTTCCGATACCAACCATGATCGCCTGATACTGGTTCCGAAGACCTCTCACGCGGCCGCGTGCAAAGTCACCGGAGATGTACCGGCTGGCACCTGTGGTGGTAGCGATCTTACCGTCCAGATTCAGACTACATCAGATGAAGAGGATGATGAGGACAGACCTCCGGTAGAGCTGGAGTCACGTATCG
>JAJJKT010015861.1:0-12687 GCA_023805755.1 Eremoplastron rostratum | reverse complement strand
CAATACAAATTGAACTTTAAAAATTTATCTATATATGTCTAAAATATTTTAATTAATTATTTCACCTTTATATTTAAATTATTTCGAATTTAGTTAATATTTTTAGGATATAATAATTTCTTAATTTTTTTTATATTCAAAAAAAGATTGGCTTTTAAAATATTATTTTATTCCAAAAAATACCAGGTCATGGTCACATTCTAAATAAACCTCTTATAAATATACCTCAAAAAAATAAAATACTGCTTTTATTTGTGTCATTCCCGCCACCTGCTATTCCCTCACTTATTCTAATTCTTGAAGACTTTTCATATTTTTCTCATTTCTATTCCCACCAAAAGCTATTATCACAGAACATATAAAAATAGTCTTTAATATATAAAATTTTAAAGAAATTATCAGTCAAAATTGTAATTTTTTATTTTTTCTTTTTCAACAAGCTATCTATATAGAAAGCCTAAAATTTGAAGTTTTGTCTCATGAATAACGCCAAGAAATACCTTCATATAATAAAAATGACATAGTATATATTATTATTATAGAAATTGAGGTAAAAAAATGTATCCTCTATAAAATACTAAATAGTGGAGCACTGAAGAAAGAAGGGACCAATTCCCCAAGTATCTATTATTTCATGGTTAATTATAATTTAATGAAAAAAAAATATTTTATATAATTAAAATAATTAATAATACATTTAATTAAATTTCTAAAAAATTAATAAAATAAAAATATTATTTTCATTTTCTAAAAAGATGATAAAATTTTTCTTTTTTGAATTAATAAATATTTGATTAATAAGCATTAACTTTAACTCCATCTTTAAAAAATCCTTTAATAATAGGACCATTTTGTATTTTAAAAATTCCTTCTCCATTCATTTTACCATTTTTCACTTCTCCTTCATAAATATTTCCATTTTTCCATTTCATTATTCCCTTTCCTTCAATATTATTCTTTTTAAAAAAGCCTTCATATTCACTTTCCCCATCCTTAGAATTTATAAATTGAATTCTTCCATATCCATCAATTTGGTCATTATTAAAATCACCTTTATAATAATAATTTTTTGTGATTTTTTCTCCTTTTCCTTGCCTTAAATTATTTTCAAAATCTCCAATATATAAAATATCTTTATATTTATATATACCTTTTCCATCTATTTTTCCATCATTAAATTTTCCTTCAAAAACTTCTCCATTATTTCTAATTTCTCTTCCCCATCCTGTAAATTTTCCATTTCTCCAAGTTCCTATTTTTTTTGAAGAGGGTCCAATTACTTTTCCTGGGCCATGCCTGAAATAAAAACGATTTACATTTCCTATATATAATTCTTTTAAAGATGGATTATTATTTATAAAATTCGTTGTTTCTATTTTAGTATATATTTCATTTCTAGGTATTTTAAAATATTTTTCATGTTTTGGATAAAATAAATTAAAAGCATCATGAGAAAAAGTTGAAAATTTTTTCAAATCTAAATTTAGATAATAATTGATTATTTTTTTACTTTCTATATCAATTTCAATATCTTGAGGATTAACTTTACTTAAATTTGTTATTTGATATGGCAAATATTCGATTTTCATATTAGATCTTGGAGTGCTTAAAGGTGATTCATTTGGAGAAGAAGATCTACTATTCCAGTCATTATTTTTACTTAATCTTAAATTAGAGACTTTAAATTCTTCATGAGATAAACTTCTTGGATAATAAATAGGAGAATAATTTGCGTTATTTTTTTTATTTTTAAAATTTGTATTTTCAGGTAAAATTCTTTTATTTTGATAAATTCTTCTATTTTTTAAAGAATCATTTAATGAGACATTATAAATGGGATTCCCTAATTTATCAAATTTTTGTTTTTGAATATTTGAATAAGATAAATTACTATTTTTCATTCCCGAATTGTTTAAGAAACTAATTTGATAATTAGGAATAGAGCCCATATTTAAATATTTTATTTTATTAAAATAATCTTTATCTATTATAGAAGAATTTGAATCAGTAGTATTTATTTGAGAATATTTATTATTATATTTATAATTATAAGGATTATTATTGATTAAATCATGATTTTTATTTGAATATAAATTATATATATTAGAATATTGAGTATAAAATTTAGGAATGTTTTTAAAATCATAGCTTTTAGCTTTACTTATAAAATCTAAATTATATTCATTATTATTATTTTTATTGTTATTATTTATTTTTAAACCTTTTTGTATTTGTCCATTTTTATTAGGAAGAACTTGATTAAAAGAACTGCCATTTTCATAAATTATTATATCAGGAAGTATTTTTGTTGGACTATATGTTATAGGAGCAACCTTCTCTACTTTTTTATTTTGAATAATTGGCTTATTTATTTTAGTAGGGCTTAGTTCAGCATAATGCTTTGTTTCTTTAGATAAATTATTATAATCTAAATTTTTATCATTAATATAGGTTATAACATTGTTTTCTTCATTATTTTTTGAAAGTCTGGAATTATAATAATTATTTTGGTCATTAATTTTTATTGGATTGTTATATTCATATTCGTTATGTCTTATATTATTTTTTGGTTCTATTTTATTTAAGGATAATTGATATTGAGTTTCTAATGATGGAATATTATTATTTGAAGACTTTATTTCTTTAAATATTTTATTATTTTTATTGCTTAAAGGCTTAGAATAAGTAAAATTATTAATTTTTTTATTCTCGTTATTCTTATTGTCAATAATATTTTTATCATTAATCTCATTCTCAAATATATATGAGTTGAGATAACTTTTATCATTAATTTTCCCATTAATATAAATTTCTTCATCATTAAAATTATTTTTTTCTTTTTTGTTAATATTATTAGTGTAATTATTTTTATCATTACAATAAAAATTATCATGAATTTGTTGAACAATTTCATTTTTTCCAACATATAATAATTCATTTAAATTTTGTGGGAATAATTCTTTATCATCTTCCGGCTTATTAATTACATTATAATCAATTATTTTATTATTATTAATTACTTTTTCAGAATTTGTATTTTGATTAAATATTATTTCATTTTTAGAATTCTCAATTAATGATTGTGGCATTTTATTTTCATTAATAATATTTGTGTGAATAAAAGGAGAGGATATTTCTTTATTATTTGGATATTGTAATTCCAATATATCTTGATAATCATTAGTATTTTGAGAAAGACTAGGAATATTATTTTGAATAATATCCTTATCTCTTTCCTTTTTTAGAGTTTGCTCTATATTATTGTTTAATTGATCATTTTTATCACTTAGTTTTAATATTTCTTCAATTTCCTTTTCAGTCATAGAATAAGACGGTTTGAATTCTGATATCACTTTTTTATTTTTTATTTCTGTATTTTCTTTATTTATTTTTACATTTTCATCAATATTCTGATTTCGAAATAAGTCATTTTCATTTGAATTATTATTATTAATAAAATATTTGTTGATATTTTGTATATTTTTGTTTTCTTCTTGACGAATTTTAGTGACATTTGCAAAATTAAGTTTAGGAATATTATTTTTATTATTATTTTAATTTATATTTTATTTATTTTTTTCTGAAAAATGTTAAAAGATTATTTAAGTTATTAAATTTATTTTCTTTACTTTTATTAACCTAGAAATTTTAAATACCGTAATTTTCATAGCCTTCCTCCCTTGAACAGAGCGAGGCCCCAAAAACAGGGGCGACAGCTACGCAACTTTTCGAAAAATCAAAATTCAATTTAAAAAAATTTTCATTATTATATCATAAATATAAATTAAGTTGAATTTTAAAGAAATTTCTGGGGGGGACCGCTATGATAAATTTCAAAATGTAAGTTTCGGCCAAAAACACGGGTGGGACCACTCCTAGGCTGGGACGGGTATGAATATTACGTATCTTATTTTGTCCAAGGCATTAAAATTATGTAAAGTTAATACTATTATTTATAATTACCTAATTACAAAGAATAATCACCATGAGGAATGAAAAATATCCTTTTTTTGAGAGGGATTATTAAGGAAAGGATTTTTTCAAGAATAAGTTATATTATTTTGTGCCATAGTAGAGTTGTTAACCTTTCTACTTTTGTTTGAAAAATAATATAAATAAAATATAGTCCGTATCAAAAAAAGCAAATTCAGTGGATGCGGAAGTAAAAAAGTCCCCCTTAGTCCTCGTCCTGTCCGGGACTAGTGTCATATCCTGTCATGTCAGGGACATTTAATTTTATATATTTAATAATAAATCTACATTGAATATTTATTATAAAAAGAAAATACAATTAATAAAGCTAAAAATATTAATAAATTGAAATTAGAGATTTAACATAATCCCCAATACATAACTAACATATCAAATAATTAAATAATAATAATATATATATAAAATATCAATAAAAAATAGTTAAAAACAAAAATAGCTTAAAAATAAGATAGCTAACATTTTAAGATAATAATTTGATATAAATACAGAAAAAAATAAATATCTAAATAAAATGGAATTTGAGCCACCTAAAGAAATAAAGATACCGTATTCCACCGAATTATTGCACCCCCTTATGGCCAAAATCTAAATCTAAGGGGGTGCAATAATTATAAGAGATTGAAATTTTGAAAATTTTTTTAAAAAAAAAGGAGGGTTCAATAATTAGAATGTCAATAATTCCGTGGAATACGGCACGCACTCATTTCACCTCAAAAAAGACAAATTATCAGGCGATAATTATTCATATAGATATAAATGCAGAAAAGTATGTAAATTACAAATTACAATTAATAAAAGTGAACTGCTAAAAATTACAAATAAATCTAAAAATAATATCAAATATATTATAAGTATTAAAAATAACAAAGAACACTCATGCAAGGATAATGATCAAGTAGAAAGTTGACCTAAATAAATATCAATTATTCAATATAGTAGGATTTTTCAAAGATAGATGGTATAATACCATTAATGTATATACCTATGAGTAATAAAAGTGAAAGTTTATATACGATAGTTCTAGATAATGTGTTGAAGATTTTAAAGTCATCTGATGTTGACATAAATTCAAAAACAAATTTAGTCATGTCTGATTCCCAAATTACTTTAAGAAATAGCATTAAAAATTCTGTTCCAAAAGAAATTATAGATGGATGCTATTTTAATTATAGCAAACTCCTGTGGAAATATACAAAAAAATTTGGGTTTTGTAGTAAGAGTAATTTAAAGAAAACAAAATTATTTATATTTTTATTAAAAATAAATCCTTATATAAATTTGGATGATAAGAGAGAATTTTTTACAGAAATAGATGAATATTATAAAACAGATAATAAATATAATAAATTTTTAAATTATTATAAAAATAATTGGTTACTCTATTTGTTAATATGGATATTATAAATAGAGATGAATATCTAAACAGAACTAACAACTATTTAGAGAGTTTTCATCATACATTAAATAATATAATTGAATCTTTTCATCCAAGAATAAGTTATTTAGTTTAAAAATTAAGAACTATTACTATTAATAAATATGAAGAATACAAAAACTCTATTACAAGGCCTAAAAAACCCATACATAAAAGATATTCAATTGTAGAAGATATTTATACTTTTATTGGAAAATATATAATAAATATAAAACAAAATTAAATCCAAAGATTATAATTCAATCAGATGAAGAAGTAAATAATATTTATAAACTATGTAAACTTTAGAAGCTATTTTTGATACTGATGATAATCAATGTTATTCCAATGAGGATTTAGATATTGAAATAGATAAAAACAAACAAAATGTGGTTTTTTAGAAAGAAGTTGATAATCATAATGAAAATAGAGAGCTAGAAGATAATCCAGATAATTGTTATAATAAAGAGATTGAAATTGTAGGAGAAGAAAAAATACTTATTGAAAGTCATTATAAGGATGATTTTAAAGTTAAAAAAAGGAAGCATGGGTTTGGAAAATGAATTAACTGAATTTTATTCAAATTTAATGTTTTCTTCAAAAAAATTAGATATTTAATTTTCTTTTGAAAATTATTATATTTATTAAATTAATTTTATTTGAATTAAAAAATTATGCTTATTTATCAGAAATTATCTTATTTTTTTTTATTGTTTTAATATTAAAAAGGATTACCGTTGTTCTTTGGAACTTTGGAAATATAATGTCCCTCCCGTACAGGGCAGGACAGAACGAGGACAGAGGAGGACTTTTAAAACTTCCATATCGAAATTCAGCAAGATTAACCTTACTACTTTTGATTGAAAAATAATACAAATAAAGTATAGTCAGTAACACAACGAACAAAAGCAGTAGGGTTAATCAAATTTTTATTTTCTTTTTCATTGATATTATATTGATGAATTTGTTGTTCATTATTATATTTATCTAAATATATATTATTTGATATTGGTTGTATAATTGGTTTAATAAAGACTTTTTTATTTATATTATTATTAGTATAATTTGGTTTATATAATTCATCAATATTTTTTAAATTATCATCATTATATTCATAATACGTCTTTTTATTTTCATTTACCCTAAAGCATGAAATAGTAGCTTCCTCCTAGGGGATTTTTGACCACAAAAATTTTTAAGCATGAAATAGTATCCTCCCCAAAATGTTACAAAATTTATTATACAAAAAAGAGGAAAAATAAAAAAAAATAGATATATCAGAAATATTTTGATTTAAAAATAAACAATAAATTATAATCCAGGAATGAATTACCTTATTTGTTTAATTATTAACCCCCATAGTCCTTATTTTCAGTGGAGGTCAAAAATTAGAAGAAATCTTTGGAAAAATTTAAAATTTATAAAAAAATATTTTATATAATATTGTAAGCATTTAGATAGGTATACAATAGTTATTTAAAATATTTTCTTTTCTAAGGTTTCTTCATATAAAAAAAATTTTAATCTCTATTTCCCTTAACCAAGAAAATTTTTTATAATAAGATAAGCTAATTTATTATTTAACCTTTTAAAATGTTTTAAAAAAAAGAAAAAAAAGATAAAGGAATTTTTTTACTACTTATTACCCTTAAAGAAGAATCAAATTTTTTCAATAATTAAATATTGAAAAGTTTTCTGAAAAAGGAAATTAAAACTGTAAATTATACCAGGAGAGTTTAAACTACTTTCCAAATTTTCGGATACATAATTAAAATTAATATACCCTATTAAAAATTTCAATATTTATTAGTTAATTTTTGTTATTAACCTTGCTCCATTCGTTATTTTTTATAGGGACTATACTTTATTTGTATTATTTTTAAAACAAAAGTCGAAAGGCTAAATAATTCTTTAAAAGGTCTTTTTAAAAGTAAAAATATAATTTTTTATTGCCAAAATCAATAAACTGCTCAAAAACATTTTAGTTTTTTATTCTATATGGAAAAAAAAATTTTTATTTAAATTTTTCGTTTGGTGGCCAAAGGGTTGAGGATTAAAATAAAGACCGGGTTAAAAATTAGATTAATACGGTAATTAGTTATCTATAATATCAATTAACTTATGAAAAGGACTTTTTAAAAGGAAAAATTAACTATATACTATAATCCAAGATGTTATCCATACTATGTGTCTATCCTCAAACAGCTGTTAGATTTCAAATTTGGATAATTACTCCCATAAAATAGCTAATTTTTCTATTTAGATATCTGTGAATTTTCAAATTTTTTCTTCTCTATAAAAGCTTATTAGGGATAATATTTTGGATTATGTTATTTCGCTTTATCAAGAAAATTTTTTAAAAGATAAGAAAATGCAAATAATTATTTAAATATGATGCCTATATGAGTAATCATCCATACCTATATTAAAAATAACCCGTTGATTAAAATAAATAATTATCCAAAAATAAAAAATATAAATTTTAAATTAAACAAAACCAAATATTAAATATGGAAGATAATATTAAAATAGATGATTTCTAATAGAAGTTTGGATGATTATTCATATTGATTATTTATAATATATGTCTGGATGATTGCTCATTTAGGCACACTTAAATATTATAAATGACAAATAGAAAAATTGGAGACTTTTAAAGTAAATTTCTATTTTTTTGGCAAGTTAAAATTTTTACAAAATTTATAAATAAAAATATATTTTTAATTTGAATTTCTTTCAAAGCCATGGCTCATTAAAATAAAAAGAACATAAAAATTACAATAACATATAATTTTTTATTAGAATTTTAATTAAAACTAATGACAAAATAATTTCCCCTACGAAATTTCCCTCTTTCTTCCAGGGCATTATTTCCCGTTTTACAGTATTTGTGCTTCTTCCTCTTTTAAAAGTTTATCAATCAAAATTTCTTGTTTTGGAGATTGAACTAAATCATTTTCCTTGTATAATTTTAATGACTATTTTTTTACCTATCCAAACTGGAAATAAATGATATATTAAATATCAAAAAAATCTAAGGTTATTATTTAATGAGTTATCATTCGGTTTTTCATTTTCTTTTAATTGATAATTATTTTCTTTGATAACTATAGGAGTATATGTCTTTTTAGGTGGATTTAAATTTTCATTTTTAATATTCATATTATCTATATTTTTGTTCTCATCACTTAAATAGTTTTTATTTTGTAAATACAAAGAATGTATAATTTCTTTATTAGAACTCATATTAGCTATATCATTAATATTATTATCCTAAATTATTTTTAATTTTTCAAAAAGTTTCTTTATAAAAGAGAAATAAAGACCGTCTTTGATTGATTTTAAGGTCACCCCTAATTTAAAGACCCACCCTCCATTATAAAATTTTTTTAATTTAGTTATCATAATTTTTTACAAAAAAAAGGAAGGATTTTAAGGTTCCACCCCCCTGGGGAAGACGAGGGGGTCTTAAAATCCGTCAAAGAAGGTAATAATTCTATCGAACTCCCTTATCACTAAATTTTTTAAAAAATTAATATATTTTGAAAAATATTGATACTGTATTCCACGTTGTCATTTCCCCCCAAAAGTTTGAAAAAATGGCCCAAAAATGAGGAGGGGAAATGAAAACGTACCTTATAATTTTTTTACTGTTATTCATATAATACTTCTAGAAAGTTTTGTTGCTTCAGCTAAACCATTAGCTAAAGCAACAAAACTTTCTGGACGTATTATATATTAATTAATTATATTAAATCATTATATTAAATTTGTTAAGTTTTTTATATTTTTAAATCATTTTTTTATAAGTTTTAGTTTTGTTTTGGTTGTTTGCTTTGAAAGTTTATTTTTTTTTCTTGAATTTTTGTATCTAAATTTTATAAATTTTTTTAAATAAGGTATAAAATAAGGTATAAATATGAAAAATTCCACGAAATTTTAGGGGGCAATGATAATGCGGAATATGGTATTTAACTTCTTAAAAGCTTTTTGGATAAAAGAAAAATTTATTGTAAACATTTTTTAATTATTTACACTCGCTTATAAAAAAAATTTTTCAAAAATTAATTAAATCATTAATCTTTCTATATTAAATATAAATAATTCTTAATATAAAATAAAATAGTTAATGATACTAAATTTTAATGTAATAAATATTTTCTTATTAAAAATAATATGGAGTTAATTTGTGAATCATTATTTTTAACGCTAATTTTGTTTTCTTGTTTATTCCCTTCCATCGATTTTTCATTTTGATTATTTAAGTTTTTTTTTTTAAAAGAATTTTTGAAAATTAAATTTTCTTGTTTTTTTAATTTTAAGCTATCAATTCTTCCATATACAAATTCATCATTTGTTATTATATTTGAATTATCATTGAGATCTTCAGATTCTTCTTTATTCTCTTCTTTGTTTTCATACTGTCTTTCAGTTTCAAAATTTATTTGAGGAGTTATGATAAGACTATTTTTTGAATTTTTTTTTTCAATTAACAAGTTTCTTTCTGGCTTGATAAATTTAACTTCAGATTGTTCAGGATTATTGTTACAACAAACTTCATTTCCCATTATTTTTTATTAATAATTACCTTATTCCTTGGGATATAGACCCTCAAAAATCGGTTGTGAGACAAAAAAATGAGGGGGAGGCCTATATTTTATATAATTTTAGTTTATTTTAGGGGAACCAACTAGGTTCAGAACAATAAAAATTGAGGGGCTTATAACAGGGTGGCCTATATCACTAGGAATATGGAAATTAAATGAATAAGAATAAAGTAATTTCCTCTATAATACCTCAATTCTAATCCTTCTTCAATATTCTTTTTATCAATTTAAAATTTTATAGGATAAATTTTTATCTTTAACTTTATAAAAGGTATCTCGATAAGATGGATAAAACATTGTTTTTTCACAACTCTTATATAACTTTAAAGTTAAATTTAATGATTTATTTTTTAAAGTAATTACCGTATTCCTAGAAATAATCCACCTTAAATATCAATTTGAAAATGCCAAAATTGTCCTTTTATAATCCTCCCTTAAAAAATTTTAAATTTCTGTGATAAATTTTGTATTTTAATATGATATAATATAGAAAATTTTATCAATATTAAGGAAATGTATTAATAGTATCTATCATAACTATTTTTTGTATTATTTTTTTTATTAAAATTTAATATTTTTAACTTTTATCCTGATATTTAATTAGTATTTAAAGTTTTTGAATGCTATATTTATTTTAAAATTTGTTTTTCTTATTTAATTTGAAGACAATATACCGTAAGTGACATAGTCTAACCCCCCCGTGTCTAACCCCCTCAAAATTTTTTCAAAATCTGGACCAAATATACCTAAAAAAGCCTAAAATTGAGACATGTCTAACCCCCTCTCAAAATTTTTTCAAAAATCGTGACCGAGGGGTTAGAACATATCACTTACAGTATTTGTCCTCAAAAATATTTTTTGAAATTTACTTTATATTATTTTTAGCTAAATGCGATTTTAAGATTTTTTATTAAAATTTAAAAAAAATAAATAACTTTTATTTATTTATTTTACAATAATAAAAAATATAAAACATTTTTTATTAAGGGAAATAATTACGAAATTTAACATAATAATAATTTTAAGTGTTGGTGGAGCCTTGCTGCTATGTTAATTGTGATAGACTAAACTTTATTTGTATTATTTTCTAACAAAAGTAGAAAGGATTTAATGAATCAATCCATTTTACTCCTTTGAACATTACAAAATTTATTTGTTTAGTCTAGTCAAAATTTTAACAAACTTTAAAAAAACATAACAATGATTTATATAACAGAGGCTGAAATGATTTATCAATTCCAGTTATGAATAATATAAGGAAGTTCTTCACACCAATTTGAACTCGCTCATTATTTATCCTAATATCAGGAAGGAGTTAATTTATCTTTCGAAAAGGTTTGTCGGCATTTAGGTAAATTAAATAGAAAAAGATTCATTTACTCTCTTTTTCCTATATTTTTAAAAATCTTTTGAAAGGATGTAGAAATTATAGTTTCATTATAAGTTTAGATAAAGTTATCAGATATCCACATCTAGATTTTTTATGTTTTCATCACCTAAGCCATTAAAATAACTTATTTATCTTTTACAAAGTTACAGCTATCAGGAATAGTTTCCACAGTCTCCACTTTTTTCATCTTCTTTGACAATAGAATAATAAAGATTAAGCTCTTTTTCTACTCTCTGGTTGTTTCTTTCCTAGTCAATTCTAGGGTCTGAATTAAAAATTTTTCTTTTTAAGGATTAATTATCTCCATTCAATATTAGATAGTTTAATTTACTATAAGTATGCATTAATTCTTTATTATCTTAATGATTATACATCAATTTAATAATATTTTTATTTTCTCTTAAGAACGAACTGGAAAAAAATAAGATTTAGATAGTAAAAGCAATATGATATTCTAGAAAATTCTAAACTCCTTTATCCGATATAAGTAAGTAGATGATGCCATTGAAATCGAGCTACCATAAATCTAATAATTAGATAATTATATATTATAATATTGAGGCAAGAGGACATAAAACTAATTATAAAGGAGAAGAATTAATGGCAAAGCAATATCTGTGAAAGGCTAGAACTAACTATCTATAAAAAATATAAATAGGATAACAATTGAGCATCTCCTATTATTATATCTAATACTATTTTATATAAATTCATATCTTATAAATATCTTGTAATATTAATTTCATATTGATATATCAAGCCTGAATAACTTATTTACTAAAAACTCAACTGCTATAGCAATGTAAACTTAATGATTTTTGCTTTAAATTATATTCCTTTCAATTTTTCATTGTGAACTACGATCTTACAATCTTAAAAGTTACCTGATAGTTATAATATATTAACTATAAGACTAATATTAATTAGTATTAAACTATATATCTTATTAGTCTTTTACTTCTGAAATAAATTCTATTATTTAGGCTTATCTCTATTAATAATTAATAATTATACTATTACAAATATTATATCTTACTTTACATATTATTAACTTTTGAAAAGGTTTGGTTCTCCCTTATGGGTAAATTACAGTAAAACTCGAAATAGTTCGACCCCCAAATAGTTCTAAATTTTCTAAAATTGTTTTTTTTCAATTTTAAAAATCACGAATAGTTCGAATTTTTTTAAATTCTATTTTTTTCAAATTTTTAAAAACTTGAATATTTCGAATTTTTTATAGTCATAAAAATATAATTTTTTAATTTTTTGAAAAAATTATGAAT